>JANZLD010599965.1:0-12662 GCA_026413575.1 Erythroxylum carthagenense
TAAAGCTAAGTTAAATTAGACACATATGAATTATGAAATGAGAATGAGCATAATATGTGTTCTAGAACATATGCCCAACATTATACATAGTTCATGGTTACAATTGTGTATAAATGAATGTTTATGAGTATGTAATGTGTGTCTTGCATAAATAGGTGGTGCAGGTCAAGTGTCCGCATTCAGGCATTCCCAGAATTTGAAAGTAAATGCTAATCTGGAGCGTACTGTGAGTAGACCTAGATGGTCTCATTCTATTGTTTGTTCTGTTTACCTTTTCGGTATTAATTGAATTTTGAATGTGTTTGATTATGTTGGGTTCTGGACAGGAGGTCCGATGATTGTGATTGTGATTTGAATATTGAAGTGCTAATTGTATGTGAATAAGATGAACTAAGTGCACTGAAGTGTTTGCTAAGTGAACTCTGAATGTGATATTGCATGCAAGTTAAGTATGAATTCTCAACTACATGTTGAATACCGAACTACGTTCTGATGAAAGTGATTGTGACTGAATAAGAGCAAGCAATATAAGTGATGCATCCCATTGCATGAATGCATGAAATTTAATGGCAGTTGTGACCAGAGTAGCCAACGAGTCAACGAGTGAAAACGAGCCTCGAGCTCACAAATGATTCAGAGCCTCAGGCTTAACGTTTAATAAGCCCTGTATCTCCCAAGCGGATAAGGGACAGTTATCAATGAGCCCTATATGGGACAGTTTAAGCACTCGGTCATAACAAAGTAACAAATGGAATGTGAGCCTCATGTGCATTGCATATGCATAATATGAATGATTAAGTGTAAAGAATACGAAGTGTTAAAGTGAATGTGAAGTGTGAAATAATGTGAAATGTGTGATGTATGTGTTATGTGAATTATGGTTTATGTGATTGGGTGAACCATCGATGATGGTTATCTCATTGAGTTCATAAAACTCACCAAAATTTGGAACTATTTTTTAGCATAAGAAGAATACCTCGTTAGGCCACGAGAGTATATGTATAGCATTTAAGTGAATGATAGAGGTCGGGATCAGTTCGCGTCTGCATTGCATTTCTCTATTGTGTATTGAATTATATATTCCGCAACTGTTTGTATAAATTTGTATTTCAAAATGATTCAAATGTTTTAAATTTGTGGGAGGGCCCTAATGGCTACTGAAAATGTTTACGAATGAATATGGGCCCAAATTTGAGTATCGATTTTTCGCATATTATGTTATTGATTTTTGAGGAAAAAAAGTTTTATATCGACTTTTGAATGATTGAGTACTTTAGCACGCCACCCTTGCAGTTACGGACTCGGATATCACCATCGATGTCGGGTTCGGGTCATCACGGGAGTGGGGTGCTATATTTATGTTTCTGAACAAATATGGAACTGTTGGCAATAGTATTGGATATCATCTGAGATAATGTCCAGTTTAGAGCATAATTCTACCAACAGATGTGGAGGATCAGGGGGAGAGAGTCTTGTCGTACATACTAGAGGATCTATTACCCACCACGAGCATGCAAAAAGACTTGCAAGTATCTACACTTTACATTTATATTTTGATTTTTTTACTTTCGTGTACTTCTCTTATAACATTTTATTCTGATGCAAGAAAAGTCTATAAGCATGAAGCCTACACTTCGACAACTCTTTTTGCACACTCGCACTAAGAAGCATGATGATGTGATCTTCATCAACAATTGATGCAGAGAACTAAATGTATGAGAAATTTATGCTTTAATAGTAAAGTTTAATAATTATCACTTACTAACATAAATATTGCCTTATGATAGGACTAAATATAATAAAGCATTCAACGATAGTCTCAGCAGTCTGAAGATGTTGATGAGACTCAAACATATCTTCATGTAGTGAATGGTAGGGACTGTCATGGAAGGATATTTGGCTTAGGTTCATTTTCAAACACATGTTATTTGCAATCCTCCACATCTAGTAAAACAACATCTAATCGGTGGTCTGCACCTAAGGAAGTCTATGAGCTTTGGAGCACAGTATAGACATTCAAAACTAAGTTGCAACAGTCGATAGAGTATATAGCTTATCTCCGTAATGGGGTGGATGAGTTGAAGGGAGGTGTATCACTTCATCGTAGTAATCAAAGTATCCACGGTGACCAAATGAATAGCATGCTTGTAGTCATTTTGTATGAATTACAAATACTTATTATGTACAAAATATTTTTTTATTATCAATTAGGATAATTTTTACTTTATATCATCAACCAACTTTCTATTTTAATAAATTACATGTTGAAACAAATCAAAATATTATCAATAGATAACTCATAACTATTTAAATTATGCATCAACCATAACATCATCAAATAAAATTTAATGCAGGGAAATTAAAAAATGTTTTAAGTAAATTTACCAATTAATAAACAAAATTCGTCAATAAAATCTATTCGATTTATCGACAGATAACTAATAACTGTCGGTAATGACAACATTAATTTACCGATAGAATAACCAATTTTGTCGGTAAGTTTGCCAACAAACATATCTTTTTTGTCGTTCTTTATCAATCGAAGACAGCACAGAATAACCATCGGTATATTCACTGATGATTATAGAAAATTTGCTTCAGTAAATTTGCCACAAACATTCTATGATTCTTTGCAAATTATTACCTATGACCGTTTCTCTGATGCCTTGGTCTATCTATAAATTTTATCGCTAACTAAGCATTCTAGTGGAATGTGTAGATGTTTCGTCACTAATTTCTATCACTAAACTCCATTTTTCTTATAGTGTTAGTGGGTGCTCAATTGGACGGACCATAGCTAAGCATTGGATTGGACCAGTGTGCTATGTCTAGCTTTGGCTTGGATAACTCATCATCAATGGTTAGAGATCATGGGGAGATCTTAGATGATGTAGTAGATAAGATCACGGAGGATAAACATCAATGTTAAAGGATAAAGACCATACGGGAGGACAATCTAAAGATAGTGGAAATCTTCGTGGATAGGGATATTTCACGTGTAATCTTTTATCTAGTTAGTTGGGATGTAGATAGACATTATCAGATAGAGTCCTATTTAGATGGGGATGTTATCTTATAGGATAATGATGTAATTTGATAGGATAAGATATGGTCATAGACAGTAGAGTTCTGTTAGGATTCTAACTTGTTCCTCAAGCCTTGATGCCTATATATAACTCATTTGAGCCTTGCTCCTCACACATATTTGAGAGATCATTCCTTTACATACCTTGAGGAAAGTAATAAAGGTTTAACATTATTACTATATCTCTTCTTTGCTTCTATTGTTTCCATTATTATTGCGTTCATAGTTTTTTTGCGAGTGTGAGAGTTAATTACTGCAAGGGTCATGAGGCATTCGAAAACAAGGTTGTTGATCAATGATCATGTGGGAATAGATCTAAGTAAGATTGTCATGCAAAGGAGTAGGTGTGACTTGTAGATATGTTCGGTACTTAAGAAGGCCTTAGTAACAACACATATAGTGGGATAAGGGTTAACTTACATATGTTTGATGTTTGAAAAATAATTTTGAGAGTATATTAGCTAGAAATTTTGTTTAGGTCAATCAATTATCTTAAAACTCAATTCTAAAAGCTTTCAATAGATTTTTGATGATGTTTTAAGGTTAAGTATAGTTTGGTAATTAGGTTGACCTAGTTGGGTTACATCAACCAAATTGAAACTACTATAATAACTAGTTTTTTAATCACAAAAACTAGGATTAAGGGTTTTGGCTACATAAAAATTGACTTTACTATTAGTTGTTGAAGGATCATACAATATTGATAAGCTAAAGATTGTTTAAAAGTTCTTGCTCAAGTGTTTATATAGGATTATTTATTAAATGCATTCAATATGTTCATATTTCAATTGAACCTTATTATATTGTTTGAGAAAAAAATGAGTCACTTGTATGTTTATTTGGTTCAATATTATAGAAATTATATTTCAATTGTTTAATCATTATGTTGAAAAAGATTCCTCTTTAGCCTTGTGTAAAAAAAATTAATTGGATATTACTCTTCATCTAGGCCAAAGAAAGCCACTTAGGTGATCACTCTTGACTAGAATTTTAAAAAAAAAACACTTATTGGCAAATCCCTCTTAACCTAAAAAGAAGTCACTTATAGAAAGGTTACTTTTCATTTATTAGAAGATAACTATGAAAACATTCAGTAAGAGATTAAACAGGACGCATATCAAAAATTTTAAACTAAAAACTATAAATTATTTATCTCTTTTCCTATAGTATCCTTATTTAAACTATGTTTGATATTGTATCTTTTTAAATTTAATTACTATTAAAAATTGAGAAAATATGAATTAAATTAAGTTATAAAAGGCAATGAAAGTATAAAAGTACATATCAATTTCTAAATTGCAAAAACAATGTTAGAGAAAAACATGTGACCATAAGTTTGCTTGATAGGATTACATCATATGCACTTATTGAAATATGATCTTACACATTCTAGTTGGTGATGAGATAATGAATGTCTTGAAATTTATGCTTTTGAATACTTATATGGTTTCTAATGTATTGCACTAGCTAATTGTATAATTGGTCCTTACAGAGGCACTTTTCCTAAAAAATGTGATTGTTTATTTCATCCCAAATAACTATAACTATAGAAGATAATGAAGAGTAGAAACACCATTTTATTTTGTTTTTTTAGATGCCTAATAGTGGAACACCATCTTTTAAGATTATTCAAATCATTTGGGGCATTAGTAATAAAGCATCCATGCATTATCATCTTCCAATTTTCATTAAAAAACTACATTGAAAGAATAAATGATATATACTTTCCTAAGTCTTTTTACGAAGACTACATTAATTTGTAAAGTTCTGTCACTTTGTTAGTTTGTCTATAGTTAGTAGTTTTTTATTGCTAGCTATAGTGTGGTGGAAGCTTGAGGTTGTTGGTGAATGAACCAAAAACTTTTAGTCTTAGGAAGTGTTTCCAAATTGTTAATAAGAGCCTTCATGCATAATTGACTAGTGAAGATGCCATTGCAAGTTTACTTCCATATAATTATGTCATTGTCAATGTTAATAGTTGTATGAATAATTTCTAATTTTAATGGATTACAGATTGATTCTTGTTTAATAATTTCCTTCTTCAATAGAGCTTTTGCAATTATAGCTCCTTGCTAAATTAATGGTCTAAGGACTAAAGCATTAGCCATTTTCTCCAAATGACCTATAGACAAGCAGTTATCTTGCTAAAACTAGTTAATTCACCATTTTCAATGAGATGAATGGAATTAGGTTTGAATTTTTTCCTAATCTTGAAGATGGCTTTTATAGTTAAAGAGGCATATGTTTCACATTCAAGTTTCATACACTTATTTTCTTTATGAAATAATTATGTTTCCACTTAAACTATAGAGCCTACTTGTCAATTATAAGTCTCCACAACCTTTCAATGAGTATGACAATATTTCATAGTTTTGAGAGAAATTATGTTCAGACCTCCTTGATCTTTAGTAATACACACATCTCCCTATTTCATCTTGAATTTTTTTAGAATTTACATCTAGACCATAAAAATTTGTTGAATATCTTGTCAATGGATTTGATGATGTTAACAAGAAAGGAAATATGAGTTACTAAGTATAAATTAATGGATTTCAAAATAGAAATAATAAGTTTAGCTTTACCACCAGTGGAAAGGTTTCTAGAGCTCTATAAGGATACCTATTATTGATTTTATCAATCAAACTATTGAAATCTATTATGGTTAATCTTGAAGTTGTTATTGGAATGCCAAGGTATATTATTGGAAGATGTTTTCATTTGAAACCAGTAATGGAAGCTAGGATTGATTTATAGTTTGTAGCACTTTTAGAAAGGAAAAAACCACTATTGGAGAAATTAACTTAGAGACCAGACATCTTATTAAAGACCTTGAGAGCTTTCATAAGAGTTGAAATAGATGTAAGGTCTACTTTGGAGAGCATAATGAGATCATCGACCAAACATAGATTGGTAATTTGTAATTTCCTATATTTGGAGTGATATTTGAACTCCTTGGTTTTTTCTATAATCTTTTTAACAAGTATATTGAAAACTTCAATAACTAGAGCAAAAAGATAAGGAGAAATGGGGTCACCTTGGTGAATTCCTTTGTAACTTTTGAATGAATCTGAGGGCTGAACATTGGCATAAATGTTATAAGAAGAAAAAGTGATGCATTGTTTAATGAAATGAATGAACAAAATAGGAAATTCCATAGTAAAATGAATGTTGGTTATAAAATCCCAATTCTTACTATCATAAACTTTTTTAAGTTCAGTTTTAGTACAGTATTTTGATCTACCTATCTTCTTTGAATAATCTTTCACTAACCCCTATAGTAATAAAATATGGTCACCAATAATCCTTCCAGGAATGATTTTGAGTAGCTACAATGTGATTTGGAAGGACCTTTTCTATTTTGTGAGCTAGTATTTTTGAAATCAAATTATAAATAGAATTATAGTAGGTTATAGGACAAAAGTCTAAAAAATGCTTAAGTTAACCACTTCTGGGAATTAGTGTAATGAACGTCTTCTTAATATCTGAAAGTAGGGATCCCTTATTGAAGAATTCCAAAATAACTTCTAAAACAAGATTTCTTATAAGGGGCCAGGACTTGATGAAGAATTTTATATTAAAACCATCAAGACCATGAGCTTTATAGGGATGACAAGATTTTAGACTTTCATCAATCTCTTAAGAAGTGACAGGTTTACATAGATAATCAGCTTTTTGGATAAAGATGCACCCCTGTAAGATTTCTTTAAGTAAGGAGCTAGTAGATTGAGCTTCAGTATATTCATCAAACCTAAAAAGTAATTGAGCTTTAAGCATTAAGACTAAAAGTCTAACTTGAGATTGTTGTACTCTAACGAAAAATTATGTTTCTAGATTTTCTAGAAATAATAGACTTATGGAAATAAGAAGTGTTTTTGAGATCTCCATTTCTTAAGGGAAAATATATAAAAAGAGCTTTAGAAAAGTTATGTAAGGAAATCCTCTCCAAATCCTATAACTAAGTGGATAGGGGATTGTTATAAAGATACTGTTGAATGCTCTCAAGCTCCTACCTAGCAGTGTTAACAAGATGATTAATATTACCAATATTTTCTTTTAAAAAATACTTCCCTTTTTGTTTGATAAGATGAAATTTCCTAATAAAAATAAATTTCTTGTATCCATTAATTCTTGCTTTTAAAGCATGTCATATGCCATCATCAAAGCCTACTAAATTAACCAAGAAGTTAATAATTAATTTGCAAAGGCCACCATCCATTTAATGTTTACAAGACTTGATCCACCTTCTTTATATTGAAATGTTTTCTAGATTGTTTTTTACTCCATGTAAAGAAATTTCCACCAAATGGGATATCAGTTAGCCAAGCCTCATCAACACATTTTGCTAACTCTAAACAAGGATTTCCAACAGATCTGCATCATTATGCTTCAATAGGTTTTAGGATAGAATTAAAGTCCTTAGTGATGATCCAAGGATTGAAGATGTATATAGCTATGTCTTTAATTTGGTAAAAAAAAGGGCCTTTGGTAAGAGTTTTATTGGGCATATATGAAGGATATCAAGACTGATTGAGTTGAGTACCTCAAAGAAACCTCAAGATGGATAATCTAGTTCAAAACCAATCTAATGCATGCAGATAGTAGAAATGAATCATAAAGGACCACTATTTTTCAATATTTGATATAAAATATATTTAAAGTTTCATTTACATTATCTTCTAAAAAAATCTTTCAAAAAGAAACTCTTGTTTATATTGATCAATTTGTTAAGAATAAAAAAAAACCTAATTCATCCCTCTAATTTAAGAGCCATATAAAAATTAATAAGTTTAACTCAGTAGTGTTCATAAAGATTATTCGTTCTTTACTTTTTTGAGATTCTTACACTAAATAATATTGATCTATAACACAAAAAATTTAGGTGATTAATGCATAAATGATAAAAAAAATTCTTGTTCATTATTTTTCAAACTTATAACAAATATAAAGCACCTTACATAGCCCATTATCATTTTAAGATATTTAATTGCACAATAAAGTATATTAGTTTTATAATATCTTGATTTATTATCAATTATTAACATCTTGCAATATTTGTTAATTTTCTAGTATCGAGCACCTTAAAAATTCATAGGAAAAAGGTTAGCTAAACATTGTATTACATAAGACTCATAATTGATTCAATATTGTAGCAGAGAATGGTGAGTAAAATTCATTAGAAAATTTAATTTAATTTAGCCAAGAGCTCCTGATAGTTATAGATTGCATCGTGTTTTTGTGGGTAGTTTATTTTGTATTTGGTTGTTAATTTGATTGTTTAGTGCATGTTTAGGTTAGAATTGTATTAGTTAGTAGATATTTGTGTTTTAATTGTTTTATGGGTGAGAGCATGCTTTTGAGCTTCAATTTTATATTTTTGAGGTACATTAATGATGTTAGTGTTTTAAGGCAAATAGTGGAATACAGAGAAAATTCAAAGAAGACCTAGAAGCTAACCCAAGTGACAAAAGGATGATGGAGGTGCCACGATCATGAATTAATATGCCATGATCATGAGAGAAGGCCAAAATCTTGGCCACGAATGTGCCCTTTATATAGTCTTTTCAATTAGGGTAACCCTAAGCTCCAGGTCCGAAAGATCCAAAAAGTCCCTCGAAAATTAAAACCGAAAGCATCCTAATGCCACAATTGTGGCCTAAGTGCGGACATACGTAGGAGGATGCTTCTAGTTTTAAGTTTTTGAGGGACTTTTCGGACCTTTCGGACCCAAAAAAGACCTTAGGGTTACCCTAATTGAAAAGACTATATAAAGGAAAGAGATGTAACCCTAAAGGGAGCTTCATCTCTACCACTTTTGGAAAACCCTCAAGGAGAGAGAAAAAAGAGAGAGGGAAGAAGAGAAAGAGGAGAAGGAGCGAGTCTTCGTGGCTGCTGCTCTCTTGAGGCATTCGAAACCCCATTCTATTGTGTATTTCTTTCATCTCGTTGTTCTTTTCTTTGAATATGAAGATGAATATGAATATATATATGGACTTGGGTTTGATTAAGATATTTTAACTTTCCTTTAGGATTTTATCTTAATTTAATGTTGATCTAGTTATTGTTGCGTTAATATGATTGGGTGTTGTGATTGATTGTGATATTTGCATATTTTAGTAACAAACCGAGAGGGTGAACTGAATAAAAATGATTAGAATGGGTTAATGAGAGTTAGGCAATCTAATTAATCACACAATCAACCTAGTCAGTTATTATATAGACAGAGAACCCGTGTGAGACCCTTTTGTTTATTAGAGGGCTTAAGATATAATTAGAATTGTGGTTCTCTTATTGATTGAGAGATTGCAAATCGTATAATATAATTAGGGTTAATGAATTATGGTGCGTGGTTATAACTCAAGAGAAGGTAATTCCACTTTTGATAGTTTAGAACCAACACCCTGTTAACATATAAATGGCTAGGCTAGCATTAATGATAAGAAGAACCCCCTCTCCCATATTTGGTAATTTTCTTTGATTGATTTTCATTGTGAATTTTGTGTTACCCAATTTTAATTCCTCTTGTGTTCAATTCCTGGATTACATTCCCACTAATCAAATTCTTATGTTTAATTTCTTGTTTAATTTTATTTTCATTTTAATAATTTTCTAACCTTAGATAACCTAGGATTATATTAGTTCACCCTTCTCATGGGATCAACCCTTCACTTACTATAAGTCACGGCCGATGCACTTGCGGTATTTAAGGATTATAAATTTGTAAAACTTGCAAAATAGTCAACAGCTCCCTTTAGACCAAGAATATTCTCTTTAACTATAAAAGATATTAACCTTATATAGTTTCTATACTGTTTCATATAATATCTAAGAGAAGAGTTTTAAGACCCACTAACCATTAATATGTAGTTTAATATATGATAATATGAAAAGTAGAAGATGATAGAAAGGTGAAACATGGAAGGAGAGATTAAAAATGGAACCACAAAACATAGAGCCTAAGAAAAGAGAAACTATATATATTGTGTTAGTTATTGTATATGCTTTACTAATAATTATGCATACCAAAATTACATTTTTATTGATCATTAAAAAACATTAACAATAAGATGCTTCTTATTGAATGGCTCATCTTTATAACATCAAAAATTCTTGTCTTAAAATTTTTGTGTCTAAGGAATTTGGATGCTCTGTGTGGCTAACTCTTGCTCTCATGCTTGGCTCTCTACTTCTAACTAGTAGTTCCTTGGTTGTACTTCCTACTTTCCTTCAGCCTCCTTTTAGGTTTTCTCTACAACTTTTTACCTTCTTTTCAACATTGCCCTTTGATATCTTCATTTAACCTTCCACTAATAGCTAGCCTTTGCTTGTTATCATTCTCTACTCAGTTAGCCTCCCTTGATACTATCATTTAATGATCCAATCTATGGATAATTCCTTAGGGAGTTCCATCTCTTCCTTCCATTTTTTATCTCTTTTGGTTTTTCCATCAATTTTTTCAGTCTATCCTCTTTCCCATGATCCTTTTCTTTTTAATATTAATGTCAAAAATTTTGAATCATACCTCAAACCATTTAAAGTAAGACTTCCCTCCTTTATCCAACTCCAAACTAACACTAACTTGTAATAGCCAATCTATTCTCGATCCTCCGTAGTTCAATGTCACGCAAAATCTAGTAGCCTATCCCCCATCCTCCCCCTTATTCAAGCTCCTCAAATGTTAGACATCTTGCATAAAAGTCCTAGGTATATGTGTTAAATGATGGCTCACCATCTATAAAACTCTACCATTACCTTCTTTCCTTCTCTGAAGGTAAAAACATTGTGATGCTAGAGATTGACATTCTCAAAGAGGGAGATAAGAAATAGGAATCCACTTTTATAGGATTCATTTTGGAAAGAAAGGCTTAGTTTTCTAGACTTAAACTCTTAGGAAAATGATAGCATTATGGATTATAGAAGGTCTTATTAAATGATGAAAATTTATCCCTCTTTAAATTTTTCTCTTCCAACCAAGATTAGAAGGTGTTGGAAGCTAGCCCTTAACACCTCAACTACAACTCCCTTCTCTTACCCACCTAAGAAACCAAGCATTAGACTTCATGAATTGAAGTAGAAACAAATACCTATCTGGCTAAATATCCATAACAACCCCCTTGAGTATTGGAAAACTAGAGGATTGACCTATTAGCAAGTTTTATAGGTATACCATTTTGCATAGATAAGTATACAATTACAATGAAAAGAATGAGCTATATTAGGATCTATATCTTAATAGACATTAAAAAATATGCATCTAAAAACCATATCTTTTCTAAGTTTTGATGAAACTAGTAACTTCTGTAAAGATTCTATCATGATGACATGTAATTGGAGGCCAAACCAGACAATGAAAAAGCAAGAATGGAGGAAAATAGGGAAACTTTTTAAAAATAGTGAGTATTAGGAGATTATATAATAGGACAATGACTTTGATGCTTCCAATGTAACTTGGTGTAATAAGAAAGTAATGAATAAACCAAAGAGGCTATTTGTTAACACTATGGAATCTAATAAAAGGGCTAATTTGTTATCAATTTAAGAAGATTCACAAATTCAATTCTCATTGATGATTGAGAACACCACTATATTAAATAAGTGTATTAAACAAACTGCCTCTAAAATCTCAGTATCCTATCCTTAGAAACCTCCATAAACTACCCCGATTAAAAGATAGAAGGCTAAAGTCGTCAGTGCCAACCTCTAATCTCAAACCAAATCCATACATACTAAAGTTTTTTTTTTTGGAATTTCATACATACTCAAGTTACCTTAATATTCAATCATGCCCTTAACCTTTCTTACACCAGGGGCTTCTAGGTTAGAATCTCACCTTATAAATCCTTCTTGATTCTTGAACACCTGAAGAAACCTCTTCAAGAACAAATCTATATTAAGTCCTTGATAAGGATTCATTTAGCAATATTTACATCAAATCAATGTCATATCTCATCCTATAATCCCTACCTTCAAAACTATGCTTCTTGATCATGAAGCTCCTAATAATATCGAAGTTACCGATTCAAGCTTGTATAACCAATCTCACTTATCCTCTTCTAGTTTAGAGCATTGTAATGCTAATGATCCTAAAAATCTTAAAGGAGAGTCATCATTCCATTAAGCTACCAAGAGAAACTATACTAGGATATAAAAAGGCGAGGGCTTACAAAGCCACCTTAAAAAATGATGATTGGAATGCTAGGGCTTGAATTGCCCTCAAAAGATACAAGCCATACAAGATTATATCTTACAAAAAATTATGTTCCCAATTGGCTTATTAAAAATAAAAATCAAATAAGCATTTTTCACTAAAGGCATGTGGTTCTTGGGAAATAAAGGAAAATTTATCTCTAATTATACATCACATTATTGAGGGAGCATTAATATTGCCTACAATTTGAATTCTTTCTAAGTATTATCCACTAAACAATTAGGTCAGTTCTGTTAGACCCCGATCTCTTTTTCCCTATTAATCGGTTTGCAATTTAAATTGTCTTTTGGTTAGCATGAAATTAGGGTTTTATTAGATTCCCTATTGGTTAGAATAATTTGGGATTTTAGTGCAATAATTATTAATTGAAGG
>JANZLD010600011.1:0-12659 GCA_026413575.1 Erythroxylum carthagenense
GGACCAAACTTCCTTGAGTGACTCAGGAACTTAAGAATAGTTCTTAAGTCTAAGAAGTTTGGTTATGTCTTGGAAGAACCACTTCCCGATTCCTTTGCTACCGATGCCTCCGATGATGATCAGAGGGCATATAGGAAGCTTCTCAATGATAGCAAGATGGCTAATTGTATTATGCTATCTATTATGTCACCGAAGCTATAAAAGCAACACAATGCCATGGATGCTCATACCATATTCTATCTTCTTAGGGAGCTCTTTAATGAGCAAGCAAGGTTCGAAAGGTTCAAGTGTTCGCGATTACTCTTCTACCCCAAGATGGTCGAGGGGACATCTTCAGTGTAGTACGCACTAATGATAAATGGCTACAACGAGTGGTTGGCCTCCTTGAGTTTTGTTTTAGATCATACATTAAGTATTGATTTAATTTTGATAGGTTTAACAAATAGTTACTCACAATTTGTGCTTAACTATCGAATGAACAATATATCCAACACAATTCCTGAGCTGGTCAACATGCTCAAGGTAGTTTAGCCATCTGTTCGCAAGGATAAGGTTGTGATGCTGATGGACTCTTTTAATTCGAAAAAAAGATCCAAAAGAAGAAGATGTCGACAGGGCCTAAGGGAGATGTCAAGAAAGCAAAGAAGACTGCCTCGAAGGGAACTTGCTTCCATTGTGGCAAGGATGGCCACTGGAAGAGAAAATGTAAGGCCTATCTAGAGTCCTTAAAGCAGAAGGAGGCATTTGATGACTTTTAGACCTAATATATACTGATGTATGTGGTCCGATGGCCATACATGCCAAAGGTGGTTTCATATACTTCATTACAGTTATCGATTATCATTCTCAATATAGGTATATGTATCTTAAGAGATACAAGTCTGAGGCCTTTGAAAGGTTCAAAGAATTTAGAAATGAAGTTGAGAAACAACTTGGGAGAAGTATTAAATCACTTTGATCGAATGGAGATTGTGAATACTTAAGCCAAGAGTTTTTCGATTATCTCAGGGATAATGGAATATTGTCCTAATAGACTCCATTTTACATGCCACAACACAATGGTGTGGCTGAGAGGAGAAACCGAACCTTGTTAGACATGGTGAGTCTGTGATGGGTTTAGAAAATTTACCAAAATCCTTTTAGGGCTATGCACTTGAAACTTTTGTTTATGTATTAAACAGACTCCCATCCAAGTTAGTTGATGTTACTCCATATGAGATATGGACCAACAAGAAACCCTATCTTTCTCATGTGAAATTTTGGGGTTGTCCTACTTATGTGAAGTGGATTCAATTAGATAAGATTGAAGCTAAATCTAAAAAGTGTCTATTTGTAGGATATCCTAAGGAAACTATAGGATATCAGTTCTACCATGTTTCAAAACAAAAGGTGTTTGTTTCAAAACATGCTATCTTTTTAGAGAAAGAATTTATTCTAAGAGAATACAATGGGAGAAATTTTGAACTTGTGGAAGTTCATGATGCTCAAACAGGTGCAGATCAATTGCCTGGACCTGATACTATTACTCATGAAGATGAAACAACAGTTTAACTTTCTAACACACAAGAAGTTCGTAAGTCAGGTAGGATACATCATGTTCCCGAGAGATATATATTTATTATAAGTGAACTTAATGGCGTGTTGCTCGTAGAAGATGATGAGCCTACTACCTATAAAGAGGTTCTGAAGAGTTCAAAATTTGACAAATGGCTTTAAGCTATGAAATTCAAAATGGATTCCATGTATGAAAACTAAGTATAGAATTTGGTTGCCCCACCCGAAAGGATAAAACCTACAACGTGCACATGGGTTTTTAAGAAGAAAACTGACATAGAGGGTAATGTAGTTGCCTATAAAGCTAGGCTTATAGCTAAAGGTTATCGTCAAAGGCAAGGTGTTGACTATGACGAAATGTTTAGCCCAGTAGCTATGCTTAAATCCATTAGGATACTCTTAGTCATTGCTACTCATTATGATTATGTGAGATGACAAATGAATGTGAATACGAATTTTTTTAATGCAAACCTAATTGAGGATGGGTATATGATAGAACATGATGGTTTCATATCCATAAATGGAGAAAATGTATGCAAGCTTCAGAAATCCATTTATAGATTGAAGCAAGTATCCAAGAGTTAGAATATCTAATTTGATGAGAAAATCAAAGAGTCTGGCAGTTTGGCTTCTCACAAAATTCAAATAAGCCGTGTGTATATAAAAAGGTTAGTGGGAGTGCAATTGTGTTCCTTGTACTGTATGTAGATGACACATTGCTAATAGGAAAAGATTTCTCTGCTTTACAATCAGTCAAAATTCGGTTGGCTAAAAACTTCTTTATGAAAGACCTTGGAAAAGTAACTTATATTGGAGATAAGGATCTATAGAGATAGATCTAAGAGTTATAGATCTAAGAGGTTGCTTAGTCTTTCTCAGTCTACATACATAGATAAGATGTTAAAGAGGTTTAGCATAGAGCAATCCAAGAAAGGTTATCTTCTTATGGTACACTGGATTACTCTATCTAAATCTATGTGTTCAAAGACACAAGATGAGAGGACTCATATGAGTTTGAGTCCTTATGCTTCGACTATAGGGTCAACATGTATGCTATGTTATGTGCTAGACATAATGCATCGTATGCTCTAAGTGTTATGAGCAAATACCAGTCAGACCTTGTGAGGGTCATTGGGCGGCTGTCAAGAATATTCCTAAGTACTTGAGAAGAACTAAAGATGTATTCTTGGTATATGGAGAAGGTGATCTTATAAGCAAGTATAATGATGCCAGTTTCTAATCCGATAGGGATGACTCCAGATCCTAGCACGAATATGTATTCACGCTGAATGGTGGTGCAGTTAGTTGGAAAAGTTTTGAACAAGAGACGACTGTAGATTAGACGACAGAGGAGGAATACATTACAGCTTTAGAAGCAACAAAGGAAACAATTTGGATCAAGAAGTTCATCATGGAACTTAGATTGGTTCTGAGCATTGTTGACCCAATACCGTTGTATTGTGACAACAATAGGGCTATAGCGTAGGCGAAAAAACTAAGGTCTAATCAGAAATCCAAACATGTACTCAGGCACTACCATTTGATTAGAGATATCATTGGTAGAAATGATGTTAAGATAGAGAGAGTTCCCACTAATTAGAATGTAGCTGATCCATTGACTAAGTCTGTTTCCTAAAAGAGTTTTGTGTCACATGTACACATCTATGGTATTAGATATCAAGGCGATTAACTTTAGTGCAAGTGAGAGTTTATTAAAGAAGTGCTCTAAAGGATCACCTTTATCACTTATTGTACAAATCATTTTATAATTAATAAAGACATTTTTCAGTATTTTGATGTTCATACATTTATGGATTTGATGTTGATCATAAATTGATTTAATAAAGTCCTTAATATAAAATATAGCACGGAGAAAATCATGATGAGGTCATGATAATGAAATTCCTATCATGTGTAATTATGTTAGTATCTAAACTTTCCTTAGTCATAGGATTCATGAGATGGGATATCTTAATCCGGATGGACTAGCCCATGTTATACTCCTTGATTGGATCAAGCAGTAGATCTCATAAGTTGTAGGCATGAGTTATTTAGAGTTAACATGTAGATGCTTACTAAGGGTAGTAAGTACATTGAATTAACCTACTATGAGATAATCATGTGGATATTCTATTCCAGTGTCAATGATAATCTCATCATAACAATGGTGCAAATATCCTTTGGCTTGAGGTGCTCAAGGATATCTCGGATACTGATCAAGTACTTTAACTCCATTCACTAGTGCCTTTCAGGGATTACTTGTAAAATGGTGATTGGGTATAGCTTGAGGTATTTAGAGGTAATTGAGTAGCCAATAAAGAATTCACCACTTCTAATAGAGGGAGATGATACTCACGGCATCTTGTCGGGGTCATTACTCAGGAGTCTTTGGCCAGAGTAAATATGTGTCATAAAGAAAGTATTTAATGATGCATAGAGTAATGAGATTCTCAAGACAAGATCTAATATCACTTGGACTAGATGTGATGTAGTCAATCTAGTGGGAGTTGATACTATGACCGTACTCTAAACCAAGTGGGGTATAGATGGTGAAAGGACGAATTGTATGGCAATATTATGTATAGAAGAGTTCGTAGTCAAACCACTGACTTTTCGATCAATTGGGGGTCATAACATGTTGTTAGACACCACTCTTGACTTACTTGAATTAAGAGTTAATTCAAGTGGCCAACATAACCGGGAAGCTAATAGGTCACACACATAGGAGATTTGAAGGAGATTCGAAAGATTCAAGATATGAGAAAGTGTTTTAGGACCGTATCGCGATATAATCGTGATAGAAAACATTGCATAGAATGGATTAGAAACAAGTATTGTTGGATGCCAATTCATTCATTTAACTTCCCAAACTTCCATTAATGCATGTTATTCATGGTCATTAACTTCCTATAACTTCCGTAAATGCATGCTATTCATGACCATTAACTTCCCAAACTTCCATTAATGCATGTTATTCATGACCATTAACTTCCCATAACTCTCCATTAGTGATGGGGTTATGGAAGGCCAAATGGTGCAAAAAATAGATATCGTTTTCGTGCATCTTGTGTAAGACACAAGTGAAAGAAAGGTTTTTTCTCATAGATACACTCTTTTTCTCTCTAACTCTCACAAGAGTTCTTGGCATAAAGAAAGAATTCTAGCCATCTCTTAGTGAGGTTTCATCCTTCTATCTTAAACCATAACGCGAAGAAGAATATTTTTAGTGCCTTTTTCAGGCGATATAAGGATTTCGACCTCCTATTTACATTTCATAACTTGCTAATGATTCTTCTGTTTTAACTGTTGGCCAAGTTCTGATGGACAAGGAAATAATGGTGAATATTTTACAGTTTCATTTGCATCGTGCTCATAATAGAACGAAATAGATAGTTGATTGTTGTCGCACATAATGTGTCTTTGTTGTGGGAGATTATGTTTATTTGAAACTACAACCTTATCGTCAGTAGAGTGTTAACTGGTATAGGAGTTGATTATATAATGTTTTATTTAGTAAATATTAATAACAAAGTAATCAAAAATTATATTTATAATAAATTAAAATTTTGTTTTATTTAATTGATATAATTTATAATTTTAACTAATATTATAAAATTGTGCAAAGCTTCAAGTTTAAATAATAATTTAATTTTTAAAATATACTAAATCATAAAGAAAATAAGGTTTTAATTTTACATAAAACTATCAAGTATATATTAAGATCAAAATAATATTAGAATAGATCATTTTACTATTTTATACAAAGAAATAATTATAATTCACTTCAAAATAAAAAATAATGTTATTGATTGAGAATTTATGAGCTAAAGGGAATTAAAGCAATTTTTTGTGAGTATGGTAGTTAGTTCTCAACATTATTAATTTTTCATGTATTCTTTTCCAAGTTTTATAATTAAAAATAATCTTTAGTATATTCTTGTCTCATAAAAAATTTGTCACTCTTGTAAATCACTTAAAATAAATGATAATTTTAAATTAATACTTTGATATTATTTATTATTTAAGCAATTTTTACTTACTAAAAACTTGTGAATTAACAATAAATATTAACTCTCTAAAAAGCATTAATAAAACAAATCTAGAAACAAAGGATCTAATTTCTATTAAAAACATTGAAAATTGGTTTATAAGAACCTAAATGTAGATAATCTTTGCTTATAACAAAGGTTGTAGCAATTTGAGAAAGTCTCACGCATGAGAGGTGTGGATGTAGCTAAATAATAAATCATTAATTAATCAAATTTACATTTTCCATTAATATCTTTTGTGTGTTTGAAATTCCATATCTTAACAAAAAAAGAGAATACTGAGTTGATTTAAGTGACTCCAAATATATTAATACATTTAAGTTACATCATCATCCCTTCTAATAGGAATTGCAATCATTCAAACAAAAAAATTAGGGTACTCTTTATAGTATAAGCTGATACAACTTCATTGTCAAATACTTTAGCATTTTCTCAGGTCAAGTAAAAGATTAAAAAAACCCCATATATTTAAGAAAATTTTGAAAAAAATCAAACTTTTTATGATTATTAAAAAATTATGGTTTGAATTTGACCAAAAAAAATTCTATGGAGTTGATTTTTGTTTACAAATTGATAAAACTTTTGACATGTCAAAATTGATCCATATAAACTAATGAAAATTAGGTGACTTGAATCTAACCTTTAACCTCAAAAATCCACAACCTACTTGATTGCCAAATACTTTAATTCAATTCGTGAACCTAATTTTTCTCCTATTTTGACTATCTTCCCCGTTAGTGGACTATTACTTTTCATATGTTATTTTCTTCATCTCCTCCCTTCTTCTTCATCTAATCGGGTTTATTATGCTTGAAATGATAAGTTAAGTTGATGGTTTATGGTATCATCACTACTTAATGATAGGTTTGTAAGTTTTAATTTGAACGTCTTGGAGTTTTTAAGGTTTAGAGACAAGTAAGGAGCTTAGTTTCTTTCTTTCTTTTTACACTTGTTTTAAATTCATGTGGTTAATGGGACAATGCAATGGATTCTCTTGCTTGGAGTTATTTGCATCTAGGTTCTTACCCTATTTCAATTGTTATTTTAATCAACTTGGTGATGATTATTTGACGTTTTGCAAAATATATGATTTCTTTTTCTTTGATTAGTGTTTGTTTTCAATTTGACATGAATAGATGATAACTTGAATATTATGTTTGTCTAGTATTTTGCTAGAATAAGCATTGGTGAACTAGCCAAAGAAGATACTTTTTAGGATAAAGTTTAAGTAGAGCCATATTTTAAAAGTCTTCTTGCCCAAGTAAAAAGGTTTAAACTGTTTTGATCAAACAAATGTTTGATGGTTCTTAGTAAAAGGTTATGCTTGAAATGTTAAACATGACTTACAATTCTAGAAGTAATAGTTTTTATTATAACTGATATATTAATTTGAAGTTCAAGAAATAAAGCTTTAAGATAGAGAAAAATGAAATAAAAATCTTGAACTAGAGAATTGTGTAAACTACTTGTAACTACTTTATGTTAAATTTAATGAAATTTGTTTAATTATGTGCTAATACCATCTTCTTTATAATAAATCTACAACCAACTTTATTATATATGACTGCTATCTCAATTTATGCCAAGGTCACCATTACTATGGTTAGCCTCTATTTATAACTCTTAACTCTTGAGTGATTAATAACGTTTGTTCAGAACTTGAATCCGTTTTCCTATATACATGAACTGTAGCTATCAAGATATAGGCCTATAGTTATTTTTATGTATACCTAACTATGATTTGTTTTAAGTCGTTTGGCTACCTTATAGTTTGGTTTATAAATTTGAATTTAGATTTTTTATTATTGATTACTCATTAAATGATTTGTTCTATATTTTTTAATATCTCTTCAGTAAAATGGCTTTGTTATCATTAGGCTAACTATTCCACATAAACTCATGTTTATTTTTTATCATTGTGTATGCAGTAATTTGCATTGCAAAATTTATTATTAAATATGTTCCAATTTTTTATTATTCTTGTTTATGGTTTGTTGTTTTAATTGTGACTAAACTTGTTTTAAAAAATGAATACAAATTGTATATAAAAGTTGAAACAAGTCTCCAAACAAAGTTAAATGTGTCCATTGCAATCTTGAAATTTGATTATTCAATCTACCTTTAAGGTTGATCTTTAGTTATTATATTTACTTATTTTCTTAGTTGAAGAACTGAAAATTACAATTTATTTTAGTCAGATAGCCAATAAGATTAGAAACCACTTAAATTATTGTGATTGTGGATTGGTAACACCTATAAGAATTCTTGGATCAAATTCAATCCACGAAGGTAATTTTATAGATATGCCTAATTTAGGGTAAATTTTAAAGATAGATTTAATTTTTTATATTGGATTTTATATTGATGGATATACATGTTATTTACAAAGCAAATGAAAATGTAATTACTTTGTGTGGCATAACAAAAAATTCAAAATAAGTATAGATGTAATTAAAGAGCTTCTAGAGATCAATGGCAAATTAAAGAATTAACAAGATTACTTATTGTTAAGGAGGACGTTGAATTGAAGTTGGGTCATCTTTATTGTCATTATTAGGTGCTATTTAGAAACTTGATTATAAGAAAACATTTATCGTATTAATGTATGGATTAATATTAAATAGTATTATATATAAATATTTATTGTGATTATGTATTTGTATTATCTTATTTGGACATTTTGAGCTTAAGAATTAACATATGAACATAATAGAACTACAATATATGTAAAATAATTGTATTGGTAAAAGATGTCCTATAGGTTATGATTAGGTTCTATGCAATTCAAACCAGAAAATAGTTTCCTCACAAGCTCTTTTTCCTCGTTTCAATTTATATATCTATATGCTTTGGTAGTTAGGAATGATAGATAATATGAGAAACTTGTTAAAGGATATCAACTACTTTCAAAAAATTAGTCTACCATTAAAGTATAATAGAAAATTCAATTATAAGAAAGATAGTTTTTTCATTGGACATTAAAGAAAAACTAGCATTAACGTTGACCATTAATTTTATGAACATTAAGTATATCTATGAATCATAGGACTATTTATCATTTAGGAAGTGGAATTATAAGTAGTCTCATCCAAGAGACTTTAGATTAGAAAGCCAGTTTACTTTAAAGTGACCATTCTTAAGACTTAAAATGGATAGTTTTGCAGCAATGAAACGTTAACTATATAATTGAATTGATTAAATTCTATTGATTTTAACTTTGAATGAATATCATTATCATGATAAGACCAAAGACTAGGAACTACAACAAAATAGTAAAGAAAAATTAGGAGTATTAGCAATCAAACTTGAAAAAGAATAAGTGATAGTGACTAGTAAGAAATTTTCTATGCGTTGAAAGCAAAACAAGCCAACCTAACACTTCCAATCTCCAACTATTAGATGAATGAACAATTGGAACAAAATTAGACGAGATGATTCCATCAATAATGTCCACAAGAAAATGCTTTCACCTATATCCCACATTATAACTCTACCATGAAGTGAATTTTTAATAAGATCACCAAGCATCATACTTGAGAAACCTTTTAAAATCATAAACAACATAATAAAAGCTAAAGTCTTATAAACATTTAACTTGTCCTTCAATAAAATATCTAACTTTAACATCAAAATTTCAACTTGATCAATGGAATTTGCAATCATAAGATCAATAACTTAATAAAAATCTAAAGCATATATATAAACAAGAATTCATCATCTAAATAAGCTTCATATATAAAAATAGCTAGTTATAATAAACATCACAAATAAAAAAAATTTAGCCAAAATGAGCTTCATATATATAAATAGCTAATCCCAATGTGCACCACATACAAAAAAAATGGGCATAATAAAGTTTGTTTGTTTTTTCTTTTTTTCTTTATCTATATGTTGGTTCTTATGTTAATTGGCTAATTTGACTATTAAGGGAATTATTGTGTATTCTCATAGGACATCTACTTATATTGCCACTTTATTGCTTATATATTTTATATATCATATGAAGTCCTTTATGTGTAGCTTTATATGAGTTTCGTTCCTCTCCTACGTTCTTACTCCTTACCTTTTTTATTCTTTTAGACCTTCTCTTATATTATGGTGGAAAAAATTTTAAATGATGATTCTCGGTCAGGTTTAACCACAAATCTTCACCAGAAATTGGAAAAATATAATATGTATAAGCAATTTCAAAATTTTATTTTCTGTACATCAAGTCCATATAATCTTTTGGTTTATCAATATCATATCTTATTACAACATAAACATGTTGATAAGGAATTCTTCTTAAATACCATCTCCTCCATGTATGAGTATTCTAGCCCAAATCAATAACATGTTGGTCAAAATTCATATGTCCCCCTTCAGACAATCTCCTACCACTACAATGTGGCATCTAGTTACTGGTGAGTTATTTAAACTTCTCTAAGGTTTTCTAAATTTAGGATAATGTTTCCATTATTTTTCTACATCCCCTCCTTTTTCTTGTTAAGTCTCTTTATCATTTCTCTTCTAATCATCTCAAGCATTATGATAATTAACTTGTACCTAGCCTTCTTGATATAAGTGTTGAAGTTTTCACAATGATTGTTTAACAATAATTCATATTTTAGCTCTCTATTGTAAGTGAGCCTGCACCACCTATTGGTTCAAGTGTTGTTCAACTAACCATGGATCAATTTTTTAATGCCTTTTTAATTGCTTTATGTACTTATTTAAGGTAGAAAGGATAGTGTCCATTATGAATTAAATAATCATATACATTGAATTTCAAGTGCATTTAAATTAACCAATCATATACCTTTTGAATTTATTGAAGCTATATGATCTAGGCACATT
The DNA here is from genome assembly GCA_026413575.1 of Erythroxylum carthagenense. Lineage (NCBI taxonomy): Eukaryota > Viridiplantae > Streptophyta > Magnoliopsida > Malpighiales > Erythroxylaceae > Erythroxylum > Erythroxylum carthagenense. Next base: position 10,440 of record JANZLD010600011.1, read on the forward strand.
CCAGATTATATTTTTTATATCCATTGTTTTCTTAAATTTAGAAGGAAGGTTATTATAGATATGTCTAACACAATATCTATGTTCGTCACCAACCATATCAATATTGAAGACATGTTCCAAACCATATTACAAATAATCCATAAGGAATGTTAATGCATTTAATGAATTTTATTAACTATAAATGAATTTTTATAAGAGAAAAGAAATTCTGATAACACAAATTTACCTTTTTCAATCAGAAATAAAAACCCAATTATACCTTGTAGTGTCTGATGTCTTCTTATAATTATTTATAAACCATTTATATAAGACTTAATTTTCAATTCTAACCATAACCCACAAAATTGGAAAAATGTCGTTATTTGTATCCAATACAATGGTTGATAGCACTTGCCTTCCCTGCTTGTTGTTCAAGTGCAATCCATCGACACATATTATACATCTATAACTAGCTAAGAAACCATAAGTATCTTAGTATATGTACATGGAATCAAAAGTATTTTCTGGATACTTGATTATGAAAGTACTACTTGAATTTTACTTCAATATAGCTAATTCATAACTTCTTAAATTCTCAAATTACTTTCCCGCTTCACCCATTAAAAGTTAAATTTAAAGTTTTTAACCCTATAGTCTTTCTTATCTATAATCTCATAATTCAAGTGTAGCACCCTACTCCTGCGAGACCTGTACCTGACATCCTGAGTGATGTCCGAGTGCGAATCCCGTAAGAGTGACATGTTAGAACAGTCAAACACTCAGTACTCGGTACAATTTTTTTTGTTGCACTCTTCTCATGCACATTTTCATTTATCTTTCAAACTCATAAATCATTTCATCTCTATCTTAAGACATCTTGATCATCAAATATTCGAAAACCACACATCCATATTTGCATCTTAAACCTACTGTGTTCATAAAAAAATAGTCATTTTCTCACGATCATGTAATGAAAAATAAATCACCAAATTTGATTCATATTTCTACCACTCATAAGGATTAATAAGATACTTACTTGTTAAAACTCCAAAATCTTCAAAATCTCAAAAAGCCCTAACTCTTCTTACATCCACGTACATCATCTTAAAAGTGGTTTGGATTAGGTATTTTAGTGACAATGAAGGAGGTAACAAAAATAAATAACAAGTGAGAAATGAAAGCAAGATTTGTATGGTAAGGGTAAGACAATTTCTAGAAATAATGAAGTTTCCAGAAGAAGAAGAAGTCATGAAGAAGAAGAATAAGACAAAGTCAAAATAATTAGTTTGGTCTTTCAAGTTAAAAAGGAACGTGGGTTTAAAACTTGGACATGTGTCTAATTTCTAGAGCTTTAATTAGTTTCTCTTTTAACTAGTTCAATTATCTCCAATTTTTTGCTACAATTGTCTCCAAATTTTCAAAGTCATTTTCTCACCAATTCTAAAATCATCTCCAAAAATTTCTTTAATATCATTTAACTCATTTCTATTTCCATTTATCAATTTACTCGCCAAACGGCATTTTTCCTAGTCCAAAAATATTCAACATTTTCGAAATTTATTCCTAAAATTTACCAAAAATTCAAAATCACTAAACATACTTTCCAATTAAATTTTCAATGCACATAAACCACAATTCTTAATAAAATCACCTTTCACATATAAATCAATTATATCTGGAATGTCAATGAGTGTATGTATAGTCATTTTATTATGCAAAAATTCAGATTCACATGCATGTATGCTAACAATAAGTATGAGCATGAAAATGCAATTTTCTTAACCTTTCATCGAGCTCACATGTACTATATTTTTGAGTTTTAACTCTTAATATGGGAACGGGATGTTACATTTCTTCCCCTTAATAAATTTCATCCTCGAAATTCTTATCTGATTGATCAAAAAGACAAGGGTATGTTTCCTCATATGCTTCTCCGTTTCCATATAATTCCATCACTCCAATACTTTCTTCCACATGACCATAGTCGATTGAATCACTAGGTCTATCAATCACTTATTTAGTCATTCACTCTCTTAACTAGTTCTTCATCATGTTTCAGATTACTCACATATCACACATTATAATTCTGAGACATCTCTATTGATAATACAACTCATAAGTTACTGGTCCTATATTCTCAATAACTTCACGTGGACCAATACAATTTGAGCTTAGTATATCCTTTTTCCTAACCTGTTCACACCTTTATCTCTATCTAAGTACACCTTAAGGATTTAGAAA
>JANZLD010600109.1:0-12652 GCA_026413575.1 Erythroxylum carthagenense
GATTATTCTATCTCTTATCCTCTTATATTTTCTTTCTCTATATCATCTATATCATGTGTTGAAAGGATTCATATTAACAATATATACATATGATAAGCATAAAAAGATAGAATTAGAAGATACAATATTCTTTATCCTGAATTGTGATATTTACATATTACAGTAGAAGTGATATTTCTTTGTATGGACTGATGGTATTGTTTTATACAGGGATGGTTTCTATTTTATATGTTATCATGATTTTCTTCATACATAGTAATGGTATTCTTTGCAATCAATCATGATATTTATAAATTATAATGAAAGTGCTACTTATTTGTATAAACCCATTATATTTTTTTATAGAGTGATGATATTTCTTTATATGTTATCAAGGTATTCTTTGTATATAGTAATGGTATTTTCAATTTTTCACTCCTGTCTCTTCTTGCTCAACAGATTTTAGTGGTTGCTTAACTATGTTTGCGATCACCTCAACTTTAACCATTGATGCATCAACACCTAATTCATTGTATTTGCAACCAGCTAAAACTCATGCTTCCCCAGCCTTCTTCAGTAACCTTGTATAAAATTTTGCTACTGAATCGTATCAAGTAAAGTCAGAAATAAACTCTAGTGAAGAGCTATTTCAATTGAACATGTAATGTTCATCGATCAAAGGCAAGTTACAAAATACTGATAAGTTGTTTGGTAGGTATGTAATGTAAGAGCCTCCATACATTGCCCCTTCTTTCTCGTCATCATTTGATTTAAATAACTTGTAAAACAGTAACCCAAGTTGTATTTATAACACTCCTCTAAGCATCATAGGTAAAACAAAATCCTCAAAGCCACTTTCCTATTCTTTCTCTCCTAACTAAAATAGTGTTGGTAATCACTCGATGCAAATGACGCACTGCGTATGACATAATAATATGGGAACTCTTTCTTATAATATGATAATGCTCATAAGCTTAATGTGATATATGAAACAAAAAATAGACATACTTATCTTTGGAAGGAAGTTTATTATATAGATACAGTATGACTCAAATTCTATAAAGATGTATGTGTAAAACCTATAATTTGCTCCAAATTACATAATGGACATGGAAAAGGTCTTTAAGGCATAATGTTATTTCTCCCCTATATATGTATTAAGGCATGTTGCTAACAGGTGGAAAAGGTCTTTGGTAATGTACTTTATTGACAAAAGACCATCCTTTCCCATGGTGAAACAATAGGCTGAGACAAAATGGTTGAGCTTAGGTCTAGACAAGGTTCTGATAAGCCAGGAGGATTTTTTTTCATCATCACTTTCACAGATCAACAATCATCAATATAGGAGGTAAGTAATCCTTACAATTATAGGAGGTAAGTAATCCTTTCTTTCAATTTATATTTGAAAGGTGATTGATGCCAATTTCCTTAAAATTGGTTGCTTGCATCTGTTTCTTATTGAGTTGATTAACTAGTTGGATTATGCCACCTTTGTGGATACATATATAGGAGTTCAGATGGATTTCTCATTCAAAGACCTGAAGATATGAATACAATAGACTACTGTTTGCCTGTTGATACTGGATGCTGTAGTTTAGTTATATTATATGTGATTGACTGCTGCCAAATCCTAACGTTATGTTGTCAACTTAAACATGATATGCGATGTCTCGAGTTAAAACTTTTATTTCCTCTGTATTGAGGGCCACTATAGTTACTAGTACTCGTATTGTGTGCAGAGATTGCAGGTTCACTAGTCTAATAATATGTGCATTGTTTTCTGCAGTGGACAAATTTTACAATTTTCATTTTTCTCGTTTATGTTATTACTTTTGGGACAGTCTCTGACATAGAAATTTGTGTGTAGTAGCGTAAAAAGTTCATTAAAACGACCTGCTATTACAGGTATTGATGTTTTTCGACTGATAAACCAATCCTCTCAATTACCTAATCAAGTCTTATATGCTACACATCAGCATATAAACTTCATTATGAAAGACAAGAACTTTGAAATCCTTAATGACTTAACAACATATAGGAAATTAGTAATAATCCAGAGAGTTCAGTTCACCATTAAACACAACAACAAAACAGAAAGCAAAGTAAACATAGTCAACTCAACTGAGCAATGCAATAGACCAACAGACATGTCATATGCAGGTATCTACACTTTACAACTTCAAATCAGCAAGAGAAAGGTTGATTAAAACGAGAGTTGTTTAATCAGCATAGGAAAATACGTTCTAATCGACTGTGTAGTAATCCATACATGTAATCTATTGATCAAAGCAGTGGATTAAATTTGCAAAAATATAATACCTCTGAAAAGAGATGGAACAAATTCTTTGCACAGGTATGCTGTCTGACCGATCAACAAACACGAGCACAGCCTGCAACAACACACTATTTAGCAAAGGTAATACAAATTGTTCTCTACGGTTGAACCTCTATGAAGATGAAGACAATGTACGCAGCAGTGACATTTACAACAAATGAACAGAAAAAACAGTAACCTTTGGTTCGGGAATGAGACGAGCGTGGTGTCAATCGAAGACTCGCAACAAACGTTTGCTAATATGATCGTTAAGAAAAATCAATCCAAAGCCCCAAAAGAATTAGACGTCAACTGAAAAGAACAACACGATTCGAAGGAGCAATCGCAGAACGCCCAAAATACTGACCTAAAACGGCGAAGACGAGCTTTGTCCAGTGGCGAACGTCAAACGACTCCAACCCTGCGATTGGAGAAGACTGGAGCGAGGAAACGAGGGCGCGACACCGGCGAGATGACCGTTGGAGACAAACAGATGCGGGAAGAAGGTTGAGCTCTGATTTTCCACTGGCTACAAGATCCTCGGTGACTCTGTCTTTCATTAAAACGATTAACAGGATTTCTTTGTCCCTGTTTATCAGCGACAGTGGACAAAAAAGTGGAAGCGGAAAACAAACGGTTACGATGGACAGGATTATATTGTCTTGTTATCTGTCCCCCTGTATGGCGTCTGCAACCATACGGGGGGTTAGAGAACAAGTCACAGAAATGGATACATCTTTCCCCTCCTTGGTTAAGAACTAATGTCATAATTGGCATCCCTTTATAGATCTATCTTTGCTTCATTTTCATTTAACTTCTCAATCTTAGTTTTAGTTGTCATTACTCTTTGATATAAAGGATTCATTTACAGTGACAATCAATAAGCATATGATAATAAATAGAAAAATACATTCTAATTAGGCTTTGATACCATTTATTGAAATGATTACACCGATAGAAAAAGATCATGGCTCAGTTAAGATTGAAAGGAAACAATTATTACAAGAAAAACAAGACTTATAGTACAAAAACTCATTAATTATATTTACAGATATTATGGTTAATTTTTTAAAGATATTTGGATGCTTAAATTTGTTTTTCGATACAGGAAATAGGAAAATGAATACCCATATATTTCAATTTATTTAATTACTACATATTTTAATATTCATTTTTGTACTATTTATTATTTAATATCTAAATTCTTCTTACGATCCGTGTTACAATCACACGGAAGCATCTTTACTTAAATCATATGCTAATGATAATTCAACTTTATATCCTCAGTGCATGGCTGATGATCTTGGGGCATACGAACTTCTTAAAGTTGGTCAACTACAATAGGGTACTTGTTTCTTGGCATTTGCACTAGAGTTGGCTGGACAGACTCATCTTTCTCCAAGGCTCTCCACCTGTTATACAAGGATGAATGTCAGGTGAACTTTGTTTTCTACTTGACAAAGACTAGAGAAAGAATAATTATTCAGTATGCGGGAAGGAAAATCATCCAAGGTTTTATTTTGGTTTTCATTTTTTTTAATTATAATTTGAACATACTTGTATCTGGTGACTAGATGATGGACGAACACACAGATTTCAATTCTGGCCAGGTTCATCCCGGGGCACATGCGCGGTCCGCTACCAAATCCAAGAAAGGTGAATGGCTTTACCGGTGCCTGAAAATTGATTGTAAAGATAATACTTTCCATTAGATAAAATAAGATGGCTGCTACGGTAGTGCAGTAGGAAGTGCTCAACTTACATCAAATCTGGAAGGGTCAAACTTTTGTGGATGAGAAAAGATTTCTGGGTCATGGTGAATCGAACCAACATCCAAGTTAATCGACCAGCCTTTCTTGATGTTGTATCCTGCAATATCAATAGTTACCACCATAACATTATGCATGTTTCTAAAAGACGTGTCAAATAGTGATAAATGATGATTTTTTTGTTTGTCATACCATCAATCTCAAAATCCTGGACAGCTTTTCTTGAGAGCCATGGGAGTACTGGGGATTTCCGAAGAGTTTCATTGATTACCTGAACCTCATCGAAAACAACAGTGAAAACAATACGCTGACGTCAAACCAAATAGATAGTTTTTTAATTTGTATCTCACTTTGTTTGTGAAATGCATGCTATTAACTTCAGACCACGTGAGATTTGTTTCGCCATCTGTTCTCTTCGATTGTATCTGCGCATGTTCCTCCTACAAAACGTTCAAGATTCGGATAGAAGTGGGATGAGGAACCAGTTACAGTTTGCTCTTTGGTTTATGGATATAACATTACCCTGAGTTGTTCCAGTACATTGGGATTCTCTTCTAGGAACTTGATGACCCATGTTAGAGTAGCACAGGTAGTATCATGACCTGCAATTAACAAAGTTAGGATATTATCCTTCAATTGACTGTCTGTCAATTTGTCGTCAGTATTCTCTCCATCGCCTTCTGTGCTATGTTTCATTATCAGGGATTCTAAGAAATCTCGTTGGAAGCTTTGCCCACTTCTTCTTCTGGAAATTATCGAGTCCAGCATAGAGTACATTCTGTCTCGAGCCTGACCAAGGAACAATGTGCATTACTTGAATTTCAAATAAGCTTGTTTCTTCGCATTTTAACAAACAGTTCTATCTTAAACAACGCCGACATTATATTTTTCAATTGACGAGTTTGAGGTACATGTTATGAGTAATACCTTAATACCATCGTAGAAAGCTGTCCCTGGGATTTTGAGTGGCACGGATGCAAAAGAGGAAGAAATGAGTTTGAAATTGGATCTGAACTTTTCCTGCTCTTCTCCTTCGGGTTCTAAACTCATTATCATGTTCCCTATCACTTTCAGGGTGAACTGCAGAAATATGACCGCTTAATGTGATATCCTAAAGGAATAAAATACAACAAATATAGATGAAAAACACGTAAGGGACTAACTGTAGAAGCTTCTTCAAGAACAAAAACTGTTCGGCCAAGCCAATTGTCTAATGTTTGGATTGCTTGATTATTAATGAAATGGAAGTACTTTTTCAGGCCATCCACTGACAAGGGTTCTGCAATTAGTCTCCGAACCTTCTTGTGTGCTTCTCCAGTTGTGTGGAGTAAACTGTTTGGGCCTAACACTTGCCTCCCAGTATAAAAAAGGTTCAAGCTCACAATTCCATCTTTTCCTGTTAGCAAGATTTTGCTAGCTTCTCTTCCTGTCATGAAGACGGTGAACCTTCCCAGGACAAATGTCTTGAACACCTTTCCGTACCTAAGAGTATGCATAAAAAGATTAAATAGCCTTTGTATGCACAACATAGAGCATCACAACAAATGTTAGAAATCAATGGTTACCTGTGCTGCCTCTTCTTCATGAAGCCAGCTATGCCAGATGGGCTCGCAAAATCTGACAGGAATGAGAAGGTTTCACCTACAATAGGCCAACCTAAGCTACCAGGAATTTTATCCATTGTTTTCGGTGAAGTCCATGATTGAAGAAAGAAAAGAGCTGCAAACACAACCAAGCTTAAGAGAATCAATATCAGTAAGATGCTCAAATCCATTCCTTGCTAGTTGTTTAAACAAATAGATAAGACCAAACATTAATTATGATTGCAAAAGGTCATAGCAGATGCTATTTATTCCACGTGTCAGCTCCGGTTTCTCCGCATAAATGGCTGACCTTTTTATTTCTCCTTTCTCGAAAGTTTCATGTATAGACACGGAACGTCGCACCTTATTGTGATTCTTGTTATGTTTAGTGGCTGCTACTGCCGTAGTTGGTATGAAATGGCCGGCCTTGTTTAATTTCAGATTCTGCGTAATTTTGATTGGTCGCACTAATTTGTTGTTTCTGCTATATTACTCCCTTGATGTTATCAGCCAAAGATTTGTTCTTGTTTTCTCCATATGAAGGCATTGTTTGCGTCTTCTAGTATGTTATTGATCACATTTTAAATTGAATTTCTATGAATTTATAGGCCCTCATTATTTGTAACTATTGAACCAACCAAATTTGAAAGTCAGCTTTTTGCCCTAGTGAATGTCAACAGTGTTCTTTTGCCGTCCCTCGAAATAGTTGCTCCATATTAATGTGGATATGAGATCACTGGGTGAAGCTTCAGAAGTTAAAACTTCCAAGGTACCTCGATTCTCACACTTGTCTAGCCTTTTTCAAAGGTTAGTGGCGAGTATAATAAGGTTAACAGATCTTTAGAGAAATTTGGAGATTATAGAACTCAACCTGTCATCGTCCCATGCAGTCAGCTGCTGATGGAAGTTAAGCTTCAGGAAAAATATTTTCTTTGCTTCTTTGTGTCAGAATTGGAAGTACTTCAGACAAAAAAGGAAAGTGTATCAAGACAATCCTGCACTTGCGTTTTGGCGTCAACATGGATGTTAGCTGGAGAGAAATACCTTTCTCCAGGCCTCTTCATCTGTTGTAAAATCAAAGTAGCTATTGGGTTTCTATATGTACTGTTATTTTTCAGAAAAGAAAAGATATTTATAAATTTTAAAGGCCTCACAATTTTTTTTCTTCTTGAAAACTTAACAAAAATTGAAACCCCTAGAAAAGGGCAAAAACAAGTTACAATACACAAAGACAACAAAGAGGAGATGAGTCCTAGAACAGGCACCTTACAAACAAAGGTAACTGACCATGGTGTATCGGATATTAATTGAAACTAACACATACCTCCCTATCACTTTTGGAGAAGTCTTTCTCCTTCTGTAGCCGAACTCCAAGCAGTCAAGGTTGTACTTATTCAGGTGACATAAGTCCAATGCTTCTCTCCAAATGGCAAAGGTAAATATGCACTTGAAGAAGTGCATAAATGATTCTGAATTTTCCTTACATACGTAACACCTGTTAGTGAGATTAAGAAAGCTTATCTAAAGTTGTTACTTTATTCATAACTATCAATCATAAGAAAAAAGCAAATTTATGTAGTTTTGCCAAATTCTGATGAGACTGATGAGACTGTGAATTACCGATTGGATCCATGAGGTTGATCGAATTTGGCTCGAAGGTTCCTGCAAAACAACGAAGGCACGTCGGGAGTTGTTTCCTGATAGCCCCTCCGACACTCAAGTTAGTCTTTTTGGAGAGTTTTTAGACTAGTGAATCAAGAAAACTAGGGTTTCTGAGTCTCGTACCTCTTTCATGTTAGTGCAATACCTTATATATGGAATAGATACTAAATTTAAATTTTTACGTAGATCTCTACTTGTGCATGGGAGGTTTCTATCTGCAAATGAGCGGTCTATATTCAGGCTTGGGCTTGGGCCTAGCACAACCAACCCGACTATAAGCCCCCTACTCCTCGAGCCTGACTAAGGAGAAGGGTCGAAAGAGTACATAAAGATCGTGTGACTCGTCGGTGGGGATAGCTCGTGATAGGCCCAATCGGTCAGACATCGACGCGCGATTCATAGCGGCTCGGGGTAAGACCGATCAATCGAGGATGGAGATGTAGCTGATCGGTCGATCGTAGGTAACAAGTCGACCGATCGAACGTAGACACCGCATCAAAATATCGAACTTAATCATTACTTGTAGCATGCGTGCATTGGCGGGTTTTCAAAATTTTAAATACAAAGCTTTTGTAACTGCCACACTACTGTCATATTCGTCCTTTCAACTGTTGCGTCGTACAGTTGTCAGAGATTAGACGCGTTGGTTCAACTGCAGCGCTGTTTCGGGCATCTAACAACCCTAATTTACCTCGGCTCAGATTTTACCACGTGTCTGAGATCCTTGCGGATTTTCTCCGTGTGTCAAGCATCGGTTGGAACGTCCGTTTAACCAACCTTCTATAAATACCCAGTATCAGCGAATCTCAGGTTTTCTTCTCGTTCTTGCCTACAGTCTCCGGAGTTTCTCTTTCAACCACCGTTCAAATTCCCAACTTCAATCACCAACTAGGTACGTCCTTTTTTCCTCACTTCTTCCTTTAAATTTCCTCTTTGTAAACATGTCATCGACCAATTCTAGACGTGAGGTTAGCCTTAGGGATGAGAGCGGCGAGAGGGCCTCCCCACCAGTTGGGTCTCTTGAAGTAACGGTGGAAGTAGTGGCGATGCGGGGTGTGAGAGGTGGTGAGGGAGTCACAATGAGTGAACAGAAGGATGGGTTTGTCGTCGAGAAGCCGCCGAGGGACGAATCAACAATGAGCGTGGGGGAGTTGAACCGGTTGATTATTAGGAACAATATCCCTTTGTCCTGGGGACCTCGGCTGGCTTTCAATAACGAACGGATCCACAGCAATTTGGGAGGATATTTTGTCATTTCTAACAGTTTTTTCTCAGTCGGTGGCATGAAGCTTCCATATGCCCCGATCATTGACGATGTGTGCGCTTCCTACCTATTGAGGCCGAGCCAGATTCCTCCAAATGGATGGAGATTTATTAATGGTTTGGCCTTGTTGTGCCATCAGTTCGGTTGTCTACCTTCGATCGGCATCCTTTGTCACTTTTTGAGAATGAACCAGAGCTCGAGTGCTGGGGCCGGGATCCCCCATCTTTAGTATAGGGATGCTCGATATCGTCCGGCCGGGATGACTTTGAAGGTCTCCGCTTGGCGAACGAAGTACTTTTTTGTGAAACCTTCGGGCTCTTCTTTTGAGTCCCAGCCGTGGAGGTATCCTCTAGCCGAGCGATGGAGCGATGTGTCGAGCTTGTCCCTCACGAGAGAGGAGTGGGAGGTAGTTGGCCGCATTAAGGGGCTCGGTCGGTATGACTTTGAGCGTCTCACTCTGGGATATCATCGGGGGGCCTCGGCCGATTCATTCCTGATTGATCCCCCGCCCCGAATTAGTGGGTTGGGAGAAGAAATTGCCTCCTCTGGTTGACTCTTCGTGATTGAACTATTTAACATATTTGTAAGTATCGGTTTTGACTTCTAACCTGTTTTTATTGCTGTGCAGCCATGGTAAAGCTTGATGATTTCGGCGGGCCCCCAAGCCTACCAAAAGCTAGCACAAAGCTGCCAGGCCCTCGAAAGCAAAGGAGCAGGAGAAGAAAGGGGAGGCCAGCGCGGATGTTGATCAGCCTACTGTCCCTGAGTCATCTGCAGTGCTCGCCCTGGAGGATGCTCCCGATCCGTCAGTAGTGACGACCCAGTCGGCTAGTGAAGGCCTGGCAGTCATTAGGGAGGAGGAAGAGGCTGAGCCATCTCTCAAGAGGAGAAAATCCGTTCGGGCTATCCTCCAATCATCCTCCCCGTCGGATCAAAATCGGGAGAAAGAGAAGGGGAGAGAGAAGGAGGGAGAGCGTGCTGCCCGGTTCGATAAGGGCAAGGGGAAAAAGCGGGCGGTGAGCGCCAAAAAATGGGAGTCGACGATCAGTCTGGATAAGGCTGTATCGCTCGGAAACCTCGATGTGGCTCTTCACATTGCTGAGAGGGTCGTTCCCCCTGTTGATGAGGAACGTATAGACTCGTTGAGCCATCAGGAGCTGTCAGCCCGTATGGTTCGTAATTGTGCAAGGGAGCTAGCATTCGCCTCCTCGGTGCATCGACGTATCGAACAGCTCGACGGGACTGTTGAAGCACTGGACCGAGAGGTCCACGACCTTCTTGAGCAGGTGAAGATTTTAAGGGTCGAGCTCTCGGAGGCCAAGGAAGAGAGAGATGTTTTCGGGGCTCAACTCTCTTCTTTGGAGGAGGAGAGGAAATTTTGGGAGGAGGAGAGAAATGTTTTAAAAGCTCAACTCGTTACAGGGGAGGAGGAGAGAAGCGCTTTGAAAACTCGACTCGCTGCGGAGGAGGAGGAGAGAAACAGGGCAATTACAGCGAAGGACGAGCTGGCCAAGGAGTGTGAGGTCTTGCAGGGGAAAGTGGAGTCGGAGAAAGAGCTTAAAGCAAAGTTCCTCCAGGACTGCCATGCGACAGTGAGGAATAAACTAAGAACTGAAGATACGCTGAAGTAGGAGTGAGCCTCCATTAAAAAGCAGAGGATCGAGGCGATCAAGCGATGGAAGAGGAGGTTCTTAAAGGAGGAGTGCTTGGAGTACGCTTGTGACTTGGCTCTTTCGATCCTGAAGAATTGCCATGGCGTTTGCGTCCCTGATGGGTCAGAAGGTCCTTCATTTGAGGATTATGCCGAGCCGATGCTCCCTACCACTTTCGGCCTCTCTCTGGAGGAAGTAAAGGAGAGGATCGAGGGAGAGCGAGTGTTAGTCCCAGATGAGGAGCTGGACCTTAGCTCGAGTGAGGAGGACGAGCTTTCTCATGAAGATATTTCTCCGGTTGCTCCCTCAGACCTCGCTCCTGCTCCGACTGTTCCACCCACTTCTGAGGCTTCTCCAGGGCATCTGCCGTCCTCCGAGACTTCTCCTGTTGCCCCGGCTGTTCATACCTCTCCTTCCGCTGATTTTTAAAACTCATCTGGTCGAGCTTGTGACTAGGATGGATTCAAAGAAATGCAATTCTTATTTTGGTCCTCCATTTTTCGCGTTTGTTTTCTTTATTTTCGATCGATAGGAGGGTTTGATAGAGTCGCTCATGGCCAAACGGTGTTGAAGCTGAGCGATAGTCGAGGCCGAGCGATCCGAGATTCATCTTCTCGACATCGCCTGGTTCCAAGGATCTTGTCTTGGTAACCTGGCCGAGCGATGGTCGAGGCCGAGCGATGGTTCCAAGGATCTTGTCTTGGCAACCTGGTCGGGCGATGGTCCCAAGAATCTCGTCTTGGCGACCTGGCCGAGCGACAGTCGAGTCCGAGCGATGGTCCCAAGGATCTGGTCTTGGCGACCTGGCCGAGCGATGGTCCAAGGATCTCGTCTTGGCAACCTGGCCGAGTGATGGTCCCAAGGATCTCGTCTTGGCGACCTGGCCGAGCGATAGTCCCAAGGATCTCGTCTTAGCGACCAGGTTAAGCAACGGTCGAGGCCGAGCGATGGTCCCAAGGATCTTGTCTTGGTGACCTGGCGAAGCGACAGTCGAGGCCGAGCGATGGTCCCAAGGATCTTGTCTTGGCGACCTGGTCGAGCGACGGTCGAGGCCGAACGATGGTCCCAAGGATCTTGTCTTGGCGACCTGGCCAAGCGACGGTCGAGGCGGAGCGATGGTCCCAAGGATCTTGTCTTGGCGATCTGGCCGAGCGACGGTCGAGGCAGAGCGATGGTCCCAAGGATCTTGTCTTGGCGACCTGGCGAAGCGACGGTCGAGGCAGAGCGATGATCCCAAGAATCTTGTCTTGGCAACCTGGCCGAGCGACGGTCGAGGCGGAGCGATGGTCCCAAAGATCTTGTCTTGGCCACCTGGCCGAGCAACGGTCGAGGCGGAGCGATGGTCCCAAAGATCTTGTCTTGGCCACCTGACCGAGCGACGGTCGAGGCGGAGCGATGGTCCCAAGGATCTTATCTTGGCGACCTGGCGAAGCGACGGTTGAGGTCGAGGGATGGTCCCAAGGATCTTGTCTTGGCAACCTGACCGAGTGACGGTCGAGGTCGAGCGATGGTCCCAAGGATCTTGTCTTGGCGACCTGGCTGAGCGACGGTCAAGGCGGAGCGATGGTCCCAAGGATCTTGTCTCGGCGACCTGGCCGAGCGACGGTCGAGGCGGAGCGATAGTCCCAAGGATCTTGTCTTGACGACCGGGTCGAGCGCCGGTCAAGGTGAAGCGATGGTCCCAAGGATCTTGTCTTGGCAACCTGGCCGATCGACGGTCGAGGCCGAGCGATGGTGATAGACCTCCTTTTGAACAATTTGTTAAACTGTTTGCCGAGAAATTTGAAATCCCTTTATTGATGATGACAAGGGAGTGGGCTGTTAAAAAAACCTGACTAGCAGGGCCAGGAAAAAGGTACCCACAGGTTTACAATAAAAAATAGCGAACAAAGAAATAACTAAAATAAAACTTATCTATTGGTAGAACGCCTTCAAATTTTGAGAACTCCAGGGCCTCGGTAGAATCTTTCCGTTCGAATCGCGCAGGATGTAAGAGCCGTGCCCGGTTTGTTTGACCACATGGTAGGGTCCTTCCCATGTCTGACCGAGCTTTCCAGGATGCTTTCCAGCCGCCTCGGCCTTTCGTAAAACGTACCCTCTGACTTTTATGTCGCTCGACTTTACGCTTCTATTGTAGAACCTCGTTGCTTTTTGTCTGATAGCTTCCGAACGAGCTGCTGCCCTCTCTCTGACTTCACCGAGAAGTACCAGTTCTGTCTTGTGGGCTTCATCATTCCTTTCTTCGTCATAACTAGAAACTTTTTGGTTGTGCAACACCACTTCTACTGGGACTAGGGCTTCCGCCCCGAAATTCATCCTGAATGTTATTTCTCATGTGGCTCCATTTGGGGTAGTTCTGTATGCCCACAACACTTCATCTACTTCGTCTACCCAGGTCTTTTGTCCGTCTAAGCGCCTCTTGAGAGCAC
>JANZLD010600361.1:0-12635 GCA_026413575.1 Erythroxylum carthagenense
AGCACCGAACCTCTATAAAAACAGTGTTTGATCTTCTTCCCTACTCTTTTATATTTCAATTTGTTTAAATTAGTTTTGTGTCAATTAACTTCTGATTTTATTGTAGAAAATTACAAAAAGCTTGAAGATCTATTCAACCCCCTTTCTAGATCGCTAACAAGAGGAAGTCTAGTGACAAAGTCCATAGTAATGTTATCCCATTTCCACCGAGGAATAGAAATAGGGTGTAACAAACCAGATGGAACCTGGTGCTCAGCTTTAAGCTGTTGGCATGTCAAACATTTAGCCACATAATCTACAACATCCCATTTCATACCTGACCACCAGTAATACTACTTCAAATCTTGACACATCTTATTTCCACCCGGATGTATAGTAAATACTGTATTATGAACCTCAAACAACAGCTTCCTCTTCAATTCATCATTAGTTGGCACACACAGCCACTCCTTATAATACAATTCACTATCACCTTGCACAAAAAAATCAGACTGTTTGCCTTCCTAAGTAGCCAAGATAAGTTGTTGTAACTTATCATCAGCTCTCTGAGCATCACAAATTTCTTGCCTCAACTTAGGTCTTGCTCTCAACTGAACTATTAAAGCTCCATCCAATTTAAGTTTTCATTCACCTCGCTTCACTGATAATGCTGAAATTGTCTTCTGACTCAAAGCATCTGCCATAACACTAGCCTTACCTGGATGATAATCCACAATACAATTATAGTCCTTAAATAGTTCCAACCAACGCCATTGTCTCAGATTGAGTTCTTTCTAAATAAGCAAATACTTCAGACTCTTATGATCTGTGAAAATTTTACACCTTTCACCATACAAGTAGTGTCGCCAAATTTTCAAGACAAACACTATCGCTGCAAGCTCCAGATCATGTGTAGGGTAGTTCTGTTAATGAGTATTCAGTTGTCTAGAGGCATAAGGAACTACTTTTCCTTCCTGCATCAAAACACAACCCAAACCTATTCAAGATGCATCACTAAACAAAACATACTCCTTACTAGAAATAGGTTGGACCAATATAAGAGCTTCAGTAAGCATACTTTTCAACTGATCAAAGCTATTCTGACATCTATTAGATCATTCATACTTTAGTCCCTTCTGTAACAGTTTAGTTAAAGGGGATGCTATCACTGAGAATCCCTTAACAAACTGACGATAATACCCAGCTAGACCCAGAAAACTTCTCACTTCTGTCACATTCCGTGGTGGTTTCCAATTAATAATCGCCTCTATCTTACTAGGATCAACTCTAATCCTTTCAGAAGAGACAACATGCCCCAAAAATGATATCTCCTGAAACCAAGCATCACATTTACTCAACTTAGCATACAACTGTCTTTCCCTCAGGGTTTGTAACACAATTTGAAGATGCTCACTATGATCCTGTTCATTTTTAGAATAGACCAGGATATCATCAATAAATACCACAACAAACTAGTCCAAATAAGGCCTGAACACTCTATTCATTAGATCCATAAATGCTGCTGGAGCATTAGTTAACCCAAATGGCATTATTAGGAATTCATAATGTCCATAACGGGTCCTAAATGCAATCTTTGGTACATCCACGTCCTTTACCCGAAGCTGATAATACCCCGATCTTAGATCTATCTTCGAAAACACTCCTGCATCTTTCAACTAATCAAATAGATAGTCAATCCTTGGTAATGGATACCTATTCTTCACTGTGACTCTATTTAGCTACCTGTAATCGATGCACATCTGTAGTGTGCCATCTTTTTTCTTAACAAATAACACCGGTGCTCCCCACGGTGACACACTGGGTCTAATAAACCATTTATCCAGAAGCTCTTGTAATTGCACCTTTAACTCCTTTAACTCAGTAAGAGCCATTCTGTACGGTGCTCTGGATATAGGAGCAGTGCCAGGCATAACTTCAAGAGATAACTCCACTTCCCTTACAGGAGCGAGTCCAGGCAACTCCTCAGGAAAAACATCTGGGAACCCATTCATTACAAGATTATCAAGCAGTTTCTCCTTACCACCCTCCTTTTGGGAATCAAGCACAAAAACTAGATAAGCTTCACACCCCTTCCTGAGAAGCTTTTGAGCTTGCATAGCAGATACCACATTAGTTAAAGAACTAGTGCGAACACCATGTAATACAATCTCAGGTTGATCGGGTCTCCTAAACATAACTGTCTTAGTATTACAGTCAATTACTGCCCAATGTTTAGATAGCCAATCTATACCAAGAATCAGATCAAATTCGTGGAATGGCAATTTAATCAGATCTGCTACATACTCACTTCCTTGAATCATAACAAGACAATTCCTAAACACCTGATTCACTAACACACTACTACCAAGAGGACTGGTTACCTGCAGGTCATATTCTAACTAATCTATAGGCATTCCCATGTCAAACATTTCTCCAGCACAAACATATGAATGCGTAGATCCAGGATCAATTAATGCATACATTTCAGAATCAAATAGAGAAACCATACCAGCAATAACATCCGGTACATCCTGGTCCTCACAAAGGTTTAGTGTATAAGCTCGAGCCGAAGTAGTAGGCACAGTTGGGCGATTCGTAGTTTCTGATTAGTTACTCTGATTCGGTCTATTCTGCCCAGATCCTCCTCAACCTCTACCATATCCTCTGTTCCCAGTAGATGTATGAAAGACCTCTCAACTGGCTTGTGATGTTTGAGCTTGGTTGAGAGGGCAACTGGCTATCTTATGCTCAATACTACCACAACGGAAACATGCACCTGTAGCTCTCCAACAGACACCCCAATGATGATTAGAGCAGTGTGGGCACTCTGAGGCACTAGAACCTCGACCCTTAGAGGAACCCCTACCAAAGACAGCTGATGTGGGGAAGTTACCTTCCTGACTTCGTTTCCCCGAGGACAGACCGCCTCTAGTAGAACCTCTTCTTTGACTTCTTTCTTTCCTAATAATCTCTTGCCTTTCTATTTTCATCGCAGCTTGTACCAACTGATAGTAAGTAACTTGTTGCATTAGAGTAACCATTGCTAAATGCTCCTTAATAGAGTCTTGCAATCCCTCCTTGAATTGATGGCATCGGAACTCTTCAGTAAGTACAGATTTAGGGGCATACTTACTAAGCCGATTAACTTCCCTGTCGTACTCTGCAACTGACAAACTCCTCAGCTTTAAATTCAGAAATTGCTTTCACCTATCCTTCCTATAAGCCTCCGTCACATAATTTTAAATTCGTGGGCAAAGAATTCCCAAGTCAGAGACACCAGTTGCTGAGTACTCCTCAGAACAAACTTCCACCATTCATAAGCTACTCCCTGTAGAAGGGAGACAACACAGTGCATTATCTGCCCTATTGGACAACTGATCTCATCCAACACTCGCTTAACCTTCTCTATCTAGTATTCAGCTCTCTTAGATTCCTCCAGAGATGTCCCTGTAAATTCTTCAGCCCTATACTTCCGCAATTAATCAATTGGAGCCTTAGGTGCTGTCATCCAATTTAGCAATGTCATCATATCTTGGGACAGTTTAATCAAAGCTTCTCCCTAAGCTGGAGGAGGAGGTGGCATCCCAGCCTCACCTCGATTGACACCAGAGGTTCTAGATATTACCGGATGAGTTTGCTCTGGTTGATCGCTCTCGACTACTTAATCCTAACTCTCGACTACTTGTGCACTTAATAGAAGCAATAGTTAAGCGCTGGTTAAACCAGAATCGCCTAAACCATGCTCTGATACCAAAAAGGTGTAATGCTCTAATACCCCCTGGAAGGATATAGGGACGCCATGCGGATAACATATCATACATGCATACAAAATTGAGTCAAAACCAATAATTACGAAACATTCGTCAACATTTCACATAAGCATAGCATCCAAAAATAAACATTTCCAAAAACAAACGAAACATTTCGCCGTGCATTTTCAGAATCTCAAACAAACATACAAGATATATCATAATTTCATAAACCAGCCTAAATTAAGGTTATTATAAACCTTCAAACAAAAATTCAAAGTTATATGCAAGCCCAAAACAAACTCAACAAAATACATTTTAGAGTAATACAAAACTCATACTTCTTTGGCCAATGCGGTTGACTTGTCCCATTCCTTAAGTCCTTCTCTCTGAACCTACATAGGGCAAATCCACTGTGCTAAGCATATAGCTTAGTGAGTAATAACTAATCTATGCTTAAATTGATAACTAAATATACACAATCATGATATATCAAAAGCATGCATTAACAATTTATCGGAATTAACATTTCAACATATTATATTAGATCTCAAACAGATTGTACAGAAAATAGAACTGAATCTCAAGAGAGGGTATAAACCCTTCATAATCAGAACACAATTTCTTGTTTATATCAGAGTCAAACAAAAATTAGAATACAAAATCATATAACTGTTAAATTCATTTACAGAAGCGGATAATGGGACTTATATATGAGACACCATGATTGGTATCAAGAGGAGAGACATATGTCTCAATATCAGGAGACACCAAAGTGTCGATACAAGAGACATCGAGGTATCAATAACAGGACCAGTTGCAGACCCTTCTAGGCATACCTATTTACCCACAACTAGGACTTAACAGAATCAAAATAGAAATGTCTGCAATTCAATTTCCATATTTACAGCTTTGCAAATCATTTAATGATTCAATCAATAGCAAACAAAATAGTCAAAGAAAAATTATTAAAAATTTGCTTACTGAATTACCAACACAATTTACCAACTAAATTACGTACAAAAATACCGTCTAAAATTTACTTACATAAAATACCATCTAAGATTACTTACATAAGCTCCCTTATTGTTTATTGCCTCAAAGTCTCGGCAATATCTGGAATTGGTTGCTCGAAGCGTTCCTCTATAGCATTCAATACAAACATATATTACTATCGTGCATAATTATGAATTCAATTATGCACATGTATATTGAATATGTATGATGCATGCTCATGAAAAATTCGGGTTTCTTATACCTAATATTCTCATATTAACATTTATATGAAACCAAACTCAATTCCTTAATCCAGATTTATTTCATACTCAACTTTCGGCCCACTCTGCTCAATTATTCACATTAGGTAGTTGAGGTAATTAGGTAATACTTCCTTCTAGAAAGTTGTCCCTTTTTTTCTAAGGTTTCCAATGATACCAATTACGCCCAATTGGTTTAGTATAGTGAAAGTTATACTCAAAAGATTTCAAGTTGTTCTTGAGCTTCAACAAAATTCTTATCTCAACTTCCTATCAGATTATGAAATTATTATAGACAGAATTAGATTTTAATCTCTGCATATAATTTGTATCCTTATGTCTCTAGTTTACTCCAAATCAAAAATCACTCCATTCAAATAACTATAGAGAAAATTATGCCTAAAATACTAAAGTATATGCAAGTTGTCAGGAAACTTCACTGCGGCGAGCCAAAAGTTCGTTGCAGTGAACTCAAGAGTTAACTGCGGCGAACTTATAAAAGTTTGCCACTGTGAACTCAAAAGTTGGCTGTGACGAACTTCACTGCATTAGGTTATGTTCTTCCTTTCTCTACTGTAACTTTTCATCCTTACTACATTTGTTTCATTAACCCTCATTCATCATAACCACTCCACTCATCTGAAACCTTTCTACTTTACTAAGTTTCTCTTTAACCTACATGGAATCGGCATTACACCTCCACCTTTCCATTGTACAATATTACCAACCCATCTCATCATCATTTTCACTGAACCATTCAACTGATATAACTCAAGCATGTGTTTATTCTCAACATATAAGACATCATCCAACTAATGCATATACTTATTTCCAATACATATCATCGGAATCATTCATAAAACTCAAAAAAAAAAAACTTACTAACCTTGTTTTTCAGAAAAATCACCAAGGTTTTGGTGATGGTTGAGGAGCAAGACTAGAGAGATGAGGACAAACTAACAGCTGGACCAACTTCTTTGTGTTGAAAAGTACCATACTAATGTAGGAATCCAAAAACTAGTGTTTTGGTGAAGAAGATTCAGTGATTTTTCAAAGGGCACCCATATAGGCTGAAGAACAACAAGGCTTCTGTGATTTTTCCTCTCCAGCACAAGTACTCACCTGTGTTATTATCATGTGTATAGCTACCAACTTGACACATGGCTCATTTCATATGAGCCATTTGTCATACGCATAGAGTGCTACATGTCATTAAGCCATTGGTCTATTTCTCTTGATAATCCAAAATTTCAAAAAATTTCCTAAAATTCCCAAAAATTCCAAAATAATGCTAATAATTTCCAAATAAATTTTCGTCACTAATAAACCACAATTCTCACCTTAATCAAAATTCTAAAACCAACTACACCTAGAATTGTCATGAATGCATGCACAAAAATTGTATGGGTCCAAAATGCTTATGCATAAATAAGCAAGTATTCAAATATACAAAGCATAAAATGTACCGAATTTCCTTAATAATCTAACCCCTAGCATGGGGTGTTACAACTGTTCTGAATGTGAATTGTGAATTGATTATGATTGAAATGATGTGAAATTAAGTGATTGCATGGTCTATGTATTTTGTGATTAAGTGAACCATCGAGGATGGTTACTCACTAAGTTCGCAAAACTTACCCAAAATTTGCAATAATTTTCAGGCCTTGAAGAATTACCATGTTGGGCAAACGGGAGTATACCTACTGCATTCAAGCAAGGGATAGAGGTCAGGATTAGTTCGCGACTACATTTGTAATTTCTTATTTTTGTATGAAATTAAGTCTTTCGCAATTATTGTAAGATGTTTATTTGAATATTCTGTTTTGTAATAACTTTCCAAACTGGAAAGGTTGTAAATGAGAATGATCTTAAGTGTAATAATAATAAATGTGATTTTGATGTTATGAAAGAAAAGAATGGGCTTGAAATTGATTATTGATTTCGACGTACGAATATGGAAATTGTTTTTGAAAAAAACTTTTGTATTGAGTTTTTGAGAGTTTGATTGTTTTAGCATGCCACCCTTATGGGATACGTACTCGAGCATCACTTAGGATGTTGGGTACGTGTCTCGAGAGGGTGGGTTACTACATTTCAACCTATTCATGGCAATTTAGCAAAGATGTAAGTTAAGCTATGTCTTAAATAATTGTTTCCTAGTGGAAAATAACAACATAGAGCAATTTAACTTTATAAAGCACAATATGGTTAAGAAGGTAATAATTCCTACCCTAATACTTACAATTTAGGTAGAAAAATCACCCAAAATTTTCTTAGCCTAAGAATGGAAGGAATCAAATGAGAGCTCAAGCCTACGAGGATCCTAACAAGATATGATTAGTCCATTGGAATCGAAGATGGATAAGCTAATGGATGTGTTGTATTCTAAGTTCACAAGCTAATATGAGAACTAAAAGAGGATGTAAGTTAAATTCTACCAAATTATGAAGAATCATACTTCTTCTAACTGTAATTTGGAGGTTTAAATGGGTCAACTAGTTAATTCATTAAGTGGGGGGAGTCTCTTGGGCAAAAAGAAATTAAATCTAAGGGAGCAACTAAAAGCCATCATATTTAGGAGTAGGAAAGAGTTGGAAAAACCGTCCAATAAGGAAGTTACTAAGGAGAAGACTGAGAGGGAAAGGATATAGAAGTAAAAAAGAAAAAGGAAACTCCTTATATTCCTCCTCCCCATATTCACCAAATATTAATTTCCTATATAGGTTGCAGAATAATCAAATGGATATATAATTTGTAAAGTTTATGGAGAAGTAAATTGCAAATTATCTTGCCTTTTATGGAAGTGTTTGAGAGCATAGCCAAGTACATGAAGTTTCTCAAAGACATCATATAGAACAAGTAGATTTGGGAGGACAACCAAATCGCCTTCATGATAGAAAGTTGAAGCTCCATAATTACGAGCCATATGACTTCAAAATTAGAGGACCTAAAGAGTTTCATATACCTAGTATGGTTAGTAATTTAAAATTTGCTAAATGTTTATGTAACTTAGGTGTAAGAATTATTCTTATACCTTTATCAATTTTCAAGAAATTAGGGCTAGGAGATATGAAGCCAATATCTATGCTTATTCAATTAGCGAATTAATCCATAAAGAAATCATTTGGCACAGTAGAGGATGTACTAATAAAAGTGGATAAGTTTATTATTCTTATGGATTTCATTGTGCTAAACTTTAAAGAGGATCAAAATTGTTCGTTAGTTCTTAATAGATCTTTTATAAATATGGGAAGAGATTTGGTGGATGTTTATAAAGGAAAATATATTCTTTGGATAGGTGAGGAGTAAGTTAAATCTAATATGAGTAAAGTACAAACAAATCTAGAGGAAAGTAGCTCCTACATGAAGATAAATATAGAAGATGAATGCATAAAAGAGATAGAGGAGTGCTATAAAGAAGAAAGTGTTAAGGAAGTAGAAGATGATAAAGAGCTAAAGAAGGATGAGTTAGGTGACAAATTAATGCAAGAGATTTAATGAGAATAAAAGCACCTATGATACTCTCTTTTGAGAAACCATACATTCTGGAGTTGAAAACCAATAATGAACAAGAAAAGGGAATGGTGAACATATCTAAAAAAGAATGAGAGCTATAAGGTGAAAAATTTTAGATAGAAGAAGCATGAGCCCTAACATGATGATGCATAAGACTTTAACATTCAAAAGAGGAGTTAGCTGAAAAATAATGGCACTAAAATGGTTAAGCTAGTGGCCTGAAAATTAGCATGTTATGCTTTAGTTAGGTTTTTCATTATTTTCTTATTTGTTAGTGCTTTGTTATTTTTATGTTTTATGTTTATTTTATAGAGAGTTGAATTGAGGGATGTTTTTGGTATGAAGTGTATACAAGTTCCTTCTTCGATGCCTTCATCACCACAATACCCATAAGTATTCTTACCCATATTTTTTTGTTCTTTTTAATTTTATTTTTTATTACACTTGTTATTTTTAATTATGTTTTTGTGTTTCGTTTCCACATTAAGGACATTGTGATGTTTTAAGTGTTAGGACATATATGCAATTACATATTACTTGTGTTTGTAAACTTTGGAATTACATTGTGTTAGTTTTTGATTAGGTTGACATTGTGTGAACGTTTGGTTGCAATATGTGTGCATTGTGTGAATACGAAGAGGGCATAAATTGACCAGAATTGGCTTACCTTTGACATGGTCATTTAAATTGTAAAGGCATATTAGCTTATAAAGTTTGTGTTTTAAGTGTCTTTGGCATGAATATGAATGTTAATTAGGATATGACACCTATTCTTTCACTTTATGACATTTATTTAGATACACTAATAATTACATTAATTGAAATTGGTAGGCATCATTGGTAACCTTTTATGAGAGTGAATGAATAAGAGAAATGAGGTAAGCTAGGAAATTGAAAAATTTTTGATAAATAAAATTCCAATTCCATTGAACTTTTTTAAAATTGGGTTAAGAATAGAGCTTGTAGCCAATTGAGAGCTATAATATAGTTGAGTAATTAGGGATTCATGATAAAATATATGTCTTCACTTCAAAAGGCTAGACTAACACCCTTTCCAAACTAAATAAAAAATGTAACCTAATTTAGTAGCTGAGGGATATTCATAACAAGGTGATTGTCTTCACATCAAAAGACTAGGTGATCATTAAATTCAATCTAAAAAGATGGTGCTTGTAATAAAATTAAAACTATAGATCTTTTTGCATTAAAGGACACTTAATAATAGTTTACCTCTTTAATTAATCAATAATAATGAGTATATGCTTATAAGTGTCCTAAGTGTATGAGTAAGGTGTCAATATTTTGATTTGTTTTTGTATTCAAATTAAAGAACTTAAACATGAATGGAATAAGATAATGTGTTGTAATTCTTCGAGTGCTTAATATTTGATGCTAAGTTAATTCTGTAAGATTTGATGCCATTGAACCATTATTGTACTATTGCTTGATTATGTTTTTTTTTTAGTTTTGTGGTTTTAGGTTTGCTTGGGGACAAGTAAAGATTTAAATGTGGGGACATTTGATAAACAATTAATTAACTATATTTATATACCTATATTTAATGTGTTTTGTTTGTTACTTGAGAATTTTATGGTATTTATAGTATTTATTCTACTTTAACTGTGGTTTTAGGTGATAATTCCCATCATAGAACAAAAAGAGAAGAATTCGAGTGAAATCATGGCATGGAATGGAAGAATTAAAACAACCTTAGACTTACACGACCGTGTAAGAGGCTGTGTATATTCCATAAAACCTATTTTTTACTATAAAAGGATATTATGAAGGCTATAACAAAGGGGGCAGACTTATGAGGTGTCAAAGACACCAAAAGAGGAAACAAAAACATAATAAAGAGATTGCACATCCCAAAGATAAAATGTGGAAACATTAAGATTAACTCTAATTTTTCAGATTTTCCAGATCAAGACTTCAAGTTGATTTCATTCTCTTCTCTTTTTCTATTTCATTGCCTTTTATGCCAAATTTGAATTTTTGTATTTTGAGCTTGATTATTGATTATTAAATCTATATCAAGGTTTTACTCTTAAATTGTTTCATATAAATTTTACCTTTCTGAATTCAATACATTACTACTTTGTGATTTTTTTATGCTTATACTTGATTTGAATCAAGAGATTAAATCAAGTTATTTGTGTTAAATTTCAAAATGAGATTTGGTACCCTAATAGACTTACAAGTATCATGTTAATAAGCAATTGAAGATAGATCTTAATTCTGAGTTAATTATCCTTTGTATTGCTTTAAATCCAATTAAGTAGGTAAGAGTAGTTTTAAGAAATCAACAGATTGCAACTTAACTTTTATCTATTTTAGTTAGGATTACTAGATTAGATCTTAAGAAAGGGTAATCAAAACCATTGGATATGTTGGATCAAGCATAGTTGAATTTACAAGGTGAAGGGAAAAGAAAACAAGGATAAAATAATCTATAAGTTTCCATCATCGAGTAACTTTAATTTCATTATTATAGTTTACATTATCAATCTTCAAATTTTGTTAGTTTACTTTAATTTTTAGTTAATTCATACTTTTTCACCTTAGACAAAATATAATTCAAATTGTTATGTGATTCTATTCAATCATCGTGGGATCAATATAAGTTGTAATTTAAGATATGACTCATATAATTTTGGTATAGCATAAAACAAGCACACACATGATAATTTATGTTTTACATTTTCAAACAAATGATTTATTTTTGATAATTCTTAAAATGGGGGAAGTGTTGATGATATTAGATTTAGGGAGAGTGATGATATTTATGAGGAGTGACAATGACTTTTGTATATGTGGTGATTTTTGTATATAAAATATATCCTTATTATTAAATAAATTTATTTTATATTTAAGTAAATGGGATATTTCTTTTACACTTAATAGTAAATATTTATTTTGTTCTTGAAATTGAATTATGAATTAAGCATGAATCAATGGGAGCTAATCATTAACTTGATATGGATAGTCTGCTTGTATGATTAATTTTATTATTGTGTTCTAATATTATAAATATTTTTCATTTTAGAAAAAGGAGAGATTGTTAACCTAAAGGAGATTGCAATTGATGCTTTGATGATAACAAAATATAAGTACTACTAATAGGACTTTGATGAGAAGGCATATGTTGGACCCCAAAAATTTTTCTTATTGATGTTATTAAGCATGATTGAGTTAATTGTGTGATTATGGTTTAGTTTGGTTAAATCGGGTGCATTAGTGGTTAATTAAAGTGTAATTGAGATTAAATATGGTTTAAATAGGAATTATAGGGTTTTATATGTGAGGGCATTTTGGGAAGTTTACTTGATTTGGTATGGTTTAGGCTTTTTTAAGAGGGGTAAGTTGGTCTTTGTATTCCCTTTAGAACTTAGAAAGAGTTAGAAAGAAAAGAAGAAAGGAAAAGAGAAGAAAGAGAGGGAGAGGGTGTCGTAGGAAGAGAAAGAAGAGATTAAGGGTTTTGATTCCTTGAGATTCTCGACAGATTTAAGACGTTTCTTGGTAAGTTTAGCTTCATTCCATTTCGTTGTGGTTAGATTAAACTCTAGAATTGTTTTACATATGTTCGAATCGATAGTTTAGGGTTTAAGGTACAAATGGATAGATTTCCTTGGGTTGTTGGATTTGTGACTGATTTTAAGGTTTGATTGAGTTAAGAAATGTGGTATAGGACTTGATATAAGGTTTAGATGTGTTGCTTTTACAAGTGGGAAGGATTTAAGTTGGAAAATGCTAGAAAGTCAGGTTTCGAAGTCGTTCTCCAGACCCACACGTCGCAACGTGCGAATTGCAGTCGCCGCGACGTGTGCGGTTGTTGTGACGTGCGAAATATTGTTCACCGCGATATGTGAGGGGGAGCATGTCCCGACGTGCATAGAGGAGCACGCCGCGACGTGTGAGGAGGTTGGTGTTCGCCGCGGCGAGCGTGGGCTATTCGTCGCGACGAGCATGGCCTTCGTCGCAACGAGTGAAGCTGTTCGTCGCGGCACCCCCCACCTCCCCGCCCCGTTCCAGCAAAGATGAATTTTGGTACTTTGGGCATATCTTTGGCTGTAGATGCCCAATTGAGGTGATTTTGGATTCATTGTGATCTAGAATTAAAGGGCTACGAGTTTAT
>JANZLD010600393.1:0-12633 GCA_026413575.1 Erythroxylum carthagenense
AAGAAGAAGAAGAAGAAGAAGAAGAAGAAGAAGAGACCATCGAAGAAGAAGGAGGAGAGGAGCTACATTGGAGAATTTTCACTTTAAAACACCAATCACTTTATAAGAGAGGAAGCTTCGTGAAAGATGAGCCAAGAAGGAAGAAAAGCCTTTTTAATTAACTAAAAGTGACATGTTAGGCAAGTGACATGTGTCACTTGCCACATGTTACCTTCTAAAGTCTCCATTTAGTTCTTTTCCAAAACAATTCAATTTCTACTCCAATTTTTCCCCAAAATTCCAATAGCTCAAATAAAAAATTTCTAAAATCATGAATCTAATTTTCTAGTGCCATTGGACAGTCATTTCTAGTATCGGTAACCACTCAGTCAGCCACTTGGCAATTTTTTTCTAGTTTAAAAAATTTTCCGAAATTTTTCAGAAAAATTTCAGAAATTCTCCAAAAATACAAAACTCACAAAAACCCGCTCCAATTAAATTTTCAAGCATTAAAATCCTATTTTTCACAAAAATCACATTTATAGACACATATGCCGGGAAATGTCATGAATGCATGTATAGTCATGTGCATGTGCAAAAATTTCTATTCATGTATATATGGAGGCCATATTATGCATGATCATGCCGAGATAAGTTTACACACTCATAACCCATTCCAAATTACTATTTTACTCTTCCCATCGGTGATGGGATGTTACAATTAGAAACTTAAGACATGGGAGAAAAATTTTCTAGAAGGAAGTGTTACTAAATTACTTCACTTTCTTGATAAGAATAATCATGCAAAGTGGACCCAAAAATCTATTTTTTAGACAAATCTAGATTAATCAATTGAGTATTGATAGATGAATGATTTTGTGACAAGAATAATGATAATGAACTCGGAATTGTCATGAACATGCATTGTATGTATTATATATACATATATGTGCATAAGTGAGTATGTGTATAATTGTGCAAATTTGTAATATGTGTATGTATTGCTTTATATGGAGGAGTAAATTGAGTGCTATCATCGATACATTGTGGGGACTTCAATGCAATAGCTTTCTGAAGCGTACTGTGAGTAACCTAGATGGTCTCACTTAATATTTTTCTATTATAAAATTTGTTCTGAATGTGGAGTTGTTTGTACTGATTCCAAATGTGAAGGCCTAAGTTATTGATTCATGAATGTGGGATAATTGAAGTGCTTGTTGAATGTGAATTTGGTGAAATAATTATTACTCAACATGTATGTTGAATGCTGGACTAAGGTCCAATGGTATATATAAATGGGATTGTGAATGGGAATGATTGAATATGAATGTGAGGCATTTCATACACGAATGCATGATAAGATAATGATAGTTGTGACATAAGTAACCGCCGAAAATGAGCTTAAAGCTCGGAATGTGGTTAAGAGCCAAATGCTTGATATGTTCAATGA
Source organism: Erythroxylum carthagenense (assembly GCA_026413575.1). Lineage (NCBI taxonomy): Eukaryota > Viridiplantae > Streptophyta > Magnoliopsida > Malpighiales > Erythroxylaceae > Erythroxylum > Erythroxylum carthagenense. The sequence goes on from JANZLD010600393.1 coordinate 1,430, forward strand.
GCCCTGTGTTTGCAACGGGTAAGGGACAGTCTCAATGAGCCTGATATCCACAGTGGATATGGGATAGTCCCAATGAGCTCGGTATCTGCAATGGATACGAGACAATTTAGGCACTCAGTTACAACAACGTAATAGTTGAAAGTGGGTAACACGAACATTGCATATACACTTATTAAGTGTGATTGACTGATTGAATTGTAATTTGGATATGTAATTGAATGAGATTGGGTATGTGGAATAAATGATATATGGTACAATTTGCTAAATGGAAAGTTATGAATTATGTGCTTATATGATTTGATATGTGGTATGAATTGGGCGAATCATCAAGGATGGTTACATAACTGAGTTCGCAAAACTCATCAAAATTACAACGTTGATATTTTAGGTCTGAGAGAGGACATTAGAGACAAATAGACTCTACAAGAAGATTAATTCTTGTACTTTTGTGAAGAAATGACTCAAAGTTTGATCAGCTGAGACTGAAAGATTAGATAGAAGCTTTTTAAAAATTCCTTATGTAATGTACTTAGTTTTAACACTGTACATATTTGGATGGTTTTGTAAAATTAGAATGTATATTCAGATTTTATATAATGAAATGAGGAATGCAATTTGGTTTTAAAATTTGGTGACTTTTATGTATATTAGATGATGCCATGATTAAGGGATTGTAGTGATTGCTCTAACATGCCATTATTATAGATTATGTCCTGGAATGTCCTCAAGATGTTCTAATACGTACTCTAGGGTAGTGGGGTATTACATTTTTAGTATCAGAGCATAGTTGGCATCCATAGGGACATATATGAATGGTAAACATGAAATATAGTGAGAAATGTGTATAGTAATTGTAGTTATTGTCTATGATAGGTCATCTGACGTAGGTGATCAGGAAGGACACTCAGCTGACCTAGGATCGGCAAGAGCCAATAGAGAGTCTTCTATATCTCAACCTAAGGTAATGCCTCCAAGAATTCCTAAGAGAAGGGAAAGGAGGTACGATAAACTAAGAAAGCATGGAGCTGTGGACTTCTATGGAAGTACAGACCCTGCAGAGGCCGAGGAATGGCTAGAGAGGACAGAGAGAGTATTTGACCAGATGGATTGTGAGTCTGACAAGAGGTTCGACTATGTAGTTTTCTTACTGCAAGGCCTAGCTTACCAATGGTGGAAGACTGTTCCAAGCAGTACCACTAGACCTTGCAATTTGAATTGGGGAGACTTTTTGAGAGTTTTCAAGGAAAACTATATGCCCAAAATCTACCTAGACAGAAACATGAAGGAGTTTATGGATCTGAAGCAAGGTAGAATGTCTCTAGTAGCATATGAGATCAAATTTAATGAGCAAATGGTATATGCTACTGCCTTGATTCCTACTGAGGAAGACAAGTGTAGGAGATTTGAAGATGGGTTGAAAATGGAAATTTGAACAAGGCTAGCAATCACCAATCTGAGTAGCTTTTCTGAGCTTAGAGCAGCCTCGATCTAAATAAAGCAATTGCTGAGAAATTATCAGGGAGAACATAAACAAGAATCTAAAATGAAGAGGCCTCGTGAAGTTCAGGGTAGTTCTTGTTGGCCCCCGAATGTTTTTTTTAGTTAAGCATGATTTAAATAATTATGAGGTTTCGATAGGTGAATTTTTGGGAGTTAAATTTTTTTAAGTGTTGGGCATCCCACTCTCATGAGGCGCACAACCGACGTCCTAAGTGACATTTGGACGCGCATCTCACAAGGGTGGCGTCCCCACATTAGTCAATCATAAAAAACGAACTCATTTCTCCTATTCCAGAATAGGTTTTGGGAAACCTGAAACTAGAATTTAAATCTGACTTCTTTAGAACATTTGTTCCCTATTGTTTTAAGTTTCTAATGACACCAAAACCATTTAATTTGGTCCAAAGATCTGAAAGTTGTAGCCCAAATATTTTTAGATTTTTATTAAACTAAAATGGTACACTATACTAACTTCCATCCATAAATTGAAAGTCTTAGGGATAGAATTAAGATTCAATTTCTTAGAGGATTTGTATCTCTATGTTTCTAGTTTATGTAGAAACAAGATATCATCGAAATACTGAAGCATGTTCAGTGAAATATCCAGTTCTTGCTCTTCCAACTAATACCCTTACTTTGATTCAATCAATCTCTTTAAAATCAATTCCAAGAGCTATAAATTTTTATGGAGAGATAGATAAATGTGTTAAGAATCCATTGGTTTAAAAATTAGGTCATTTGGAGGTCGGACGACAAAGTTATGGCCAAAAGAGTGGAATATGTTTAGGTTTGGGGAGAGGGAACCCGCAGGTTGCGATCGTGCAATTGCGCGATTGTGACCTGCGCACGCGGGGCGGTGAAGTCCCGATTGATTGCAGGATCACAACATTCACGTAATGCCTGTAGAGTCGCGATCACAACTAGTCACGACGGTGACTTTCCCCTTCCTGCTTTTCTTCTTCCAACCTATATTGGTAAAAATGACATAACTTTCACTACAAATATCGGATTAAGGTCATTTAAACACCATTTCTAAGAAGACTTCTAGACCTACAAATTTTATAGTAGACTCAAAAAAGATATTTTGCCTCCAAAATGGTTAAAATTGCAAATCAATGCAGCTGTCCTGAATGTCCGTCCTAAGCAGCATCACAAACTTCTAATGATCATAACTCTCAAATCTAATGTCCAAAAATTTAATAATATATATCATTGGAAAGCTAGAAAAATAATATACAACTTCCAAGAAGACAACTTTTTCCAATTCAGCCTAGATCAATATAGTATTTCCCTTGAATCCAGAACACAAATTGTCATCCTTATGGAAAACTTGAAAGTGAAATGAACAATTTGGAAATGTCATCGGCAAAACACAAATCATACTTCATTAACATCAAAATATAAGAGTTTTTACAAAGTTTTAATGGGCATTTCAAGCTACAACACATCAATATCTCAAAATCCCAAAATACAAAAAGATACATGAACAGTAATTTGCCCATAATGAAACTAAAGCCTTATGGTTACAATTCTAACTTAAATAATAAAAAGATGCAAAGTTTGGAGTGATGCCTCGATTCTCTTTCACTCGATCTCTTGCTCATCGCCTGAAGATGGGAAGGAATGGGGGGTGAGCTTAAAAGCTCGTGGGTAATAATTTTGTAACCAGTAACAAGTAAAGCCATTGAAACACTTATTTCCCTTGTAACAAAATTCACATTAAATCACAAAGCACATATTTCTCAAATTCTCAACCAAATTCTCAATAATGAAAATCAAGTATGCATCAATCTTGTCAACATATTATGAGCATATAAACACATCTAAATGGTTTGGAAGGTCCATAAATAGAACGAACTAACACATTTTCATAAAATAGGCCTGTGTAGTCATGAATAGAATGAATTAACACAATCCCACATAGTGGTTTTGTGTAGTCATAAACATGAGGAAGTCTATGAAGGAGCTCCATGCTACTAGCGAGTCCATGAAGGAGCTTCATCCCACATAACATGTATTTCATAACTTGTAAACTTATTGCCCAAAATAGCACATTTTTGAAACTTGATTTTTCAAACATAATATCTTTCTAAAAATTATTTGCACAATCTTTTCATAATTCATCGACACAATATGCTCATACCAAACACATAACACATTCTTAAAGCATTCAAAGAGTCATAAAGTACGTTCATGAAATAGTTGAAATCATTTATTTCCATCATTCAAAGGAAAACATTAATGGCCTATTACTTAATTATAAAACTGTAACCTACCTTGAAATCCTTGTGTAGGAATTGGCCTAAAGATGTCTTTCCTCTTACTCCTCTTGCCACTCTTGACCCCCTCCTTGATTTCCTTCGTAAATGACAAAATTCCCATTCAATAGGAATTTAAATTAAGAACCCATAAAGCACATTCACTAAAATTGACTCTAGATTGCTTAAGCCCATGTATTTCTTAAACTTCATGAACCAAAACCCTTTCCATATATCCAAGTATAAAAATCAAACTTACATTAAATCTTCACTAATTTATAAGATTATTGGCTCTAAAGAAAGCTCTTCCCTTCCTCTTTCTTTTTCCCTTCTTGAACAACCTCAAACTCTCTTTACGACTAAGAAAAGATGAAACCTAGCTCAAAACTCCATTCGTTTCTCTACTTCACCGAAACCCCTCTTTCTTACCTTTTTATTTTTGTATTTCACTTCTTCCTTCAACTATTTTCATTTTCTTCTTGTTTAGGAAGAAGACATCACCTTTCCTTTCCCATTTTACCCTTAATGAATGAGAAAAGTCCACCTTGCCTTTCTTTTAATGCCTTAGTGTTTTTAATTTTAGATAAACTACCCAAAATACCCCTTTATGCATTTTTACCACCTTTAATTCAACTAACCCATGAAATAAATTCTACTAACATAAACATAAATAAAAAAATTAACTCCCAAAAATTCACCTATCCAAACCTTATAATTATTTAAATCATGCTTAACTAAAAAAAATATTCAAGGGTCAACAGTTCTGGCAGGAAGTTCAGTAAGTGCCAGAATAGACCTTTTTGACCACCGGTTGGATCAAGAAAGTCAGGGTTCAGACTGAGAGGTAGTTTCATACAATCTGGTAGTGGAAGAGGTGCAATGTCGAGACAGTTACCTAACTGTGAGCACTGTGGGAAGAAGCATAGTGGAGTGTTGGAGATTGTCTGGGGCTTGCTTTAGATGCGACTCTTTTGATCATCAGGTTAAGGATTGTCCTGCTACTATGGGAGCTCAGTCTAGTATGATAGGGGGATCAATGAGTGAGACTACTGTTCAGTAGAGCCAAGCTAGTGGGCCTGGATAGAGAGGCCGAGACCGAGGTAGAGTGAGTTCTGGAAGTCCTTCTGTTAGGACTGAGGTTTGGAGCAACAGATCGCAATCTTAGGCTTGAGTGTATGCTATGACCAAACAAGAGGCTCAGGATTCTCTGGATGTCATTGCAGGTGCATTGCTTATCCTTGATTATGAAGCTTATGCATTGCTAGATCCTGAATCTACACATTCTTTTATTACACCGCATCTGGTATTTAAGTTATATTGTGATAGAGAGCAATTGAAACATAGTTTAGAGGTGAGTAAATCGAGAGGTAGTACCACAGTAATTGGAGAAGTCTGCAAGAGGTGTTTGATTAAAGTTGATCAGGCAGAATTGTAAGCAGACTTGATTATATTACAATTAAGGGAGATAGATGTCATCCTAAGCATGGATTGACTCGTTGCTCATAGGGCCATCATGAACTGCTATTGTAACTTCCTGTTACTTATGTTAAGGTTAAAATAGTGTTTATAAGAGATTAATGAGAAATTAGAAAGCATAATTCATGCTTATGCATAATGTGGCATACACATACATGAGAATAATGATTTTTGCACATTAATATGATTGTACATGTATTCATTGACATTTTCCAGGTAAAATTGAGTTATAAATGTGAATTGTGGATTTTATTGTCTTGAAAATTAAATTGAGTTGTATTAACATTGATTTGGAAATTTTGGTAATATTTTGGGTATTTTGGAAATTTGGAGTATTTTTGGACTCGAAAAAATGTTAAAATATGGACCCATTATAATATGACATGTGGACTAATGATTTAGTAGCAAATAGCCTACATGCATTGGTGACATGTGGCAGTGAGTTAGTAATACACGTAGTCACATATTTAGGAAGGAAAACTTCTACAGCTGAAGTTTGTTCTTCATTTGGTTTTGTTAATCACCAAAAAACATTGAAATTCTCTTCCTTTGTTGTACACACTGAAACAGCTTGTTATTTATGTTTGAGAACTTGGTTGTTGATTCTTACATCAAAGTAAGAATTGCAGTCTATAGAGAGTGTTTGATTTCTATTCATCCATTTACCGAAATTTAAATTGCTGGGAATATAGCTAACTCAAGTAAGTTGAATTTTAAGCTTTATGGTATTGCAAATGGTATTTTGATGATGTTTGAATTGGACTGAATTGGTTATCATAAATGGAGTAACTGGAAAAAATGTAGAAATTCATATATGCTCTGTTTTGTTTTTGTGAAATACGTATATGGGTGGGTTTTTACGGTTGATATGCGTGAATCTGTGGAGTGTTTGTAGAAATGAATTAAAATGAGTTTAATGATAAGGAATGAGGATGTGGTGAGGTCGTGATATAGTGAGGATAAAATGAAAAGTTTTTGATGAAGTGAAAGTATAGAAGAAGGTGAAAAAATGCATCAGATGAAAGATAGTGTAGAAAATTTTGAAATATGCGTGAATGTGTCAGTTTTGATGTTTATGACGATTTGTGGATTTTGATTTGTTGTGTTATATTTAGTTGAAAGGGGAGTAGAAAAGATGGTTTATGTGTAAGATGTATTAGTTGGAAGGTGTATAAGTGAGAAAATCTGGAAAAAAAAAATGGAAGAAGAAGGAGGAGAAAATTACCAGTTTTCGGAAAAAGGAAGGATTGCACGATCGTGCTTCTGCATGATCGTGACATCACTAATGGGTTTGAAGAAGCACAATCATGCTTCTACGTGATCTTGACTTCGTAGGAGAGACTGGAAACTCACGATCGTGCCTCTGTACGATCGTGACCCCGAAGCCTTTTAAAGGGAGATTGTTTTTTTGAACATCCTTCAATCCTTTTATTATAACTTCTTCTCTCGACATCCAAATGACTTGATTCTTGAACCAATAGAATCATAACACAGTGTTATTCATCTCCACCAATCTTTAGAGCCATCTAAATCCATTCAGAAAAGATTGAGTGAGAAATGTAGGATGAATATGATGAGGAGTTCTGGAATTTCTTAACTGGAATAATTTCACTAAACATACTTTTGTATTTTGACTATATCTTGATCTGTATATTTCCAAATGGAATGATTCTTAATTTAAATTGAACTAGAGAAATATGAATACAAATTGTCTAAAGTGTTCGAATTTCAATTCTATCTTTAAGAATTTTAGAATCTGACTTGAAGTTGAATACAGAGTACAGTTATGTTTTAAAAACAATCCAAAGTAAATTGAGTATAAATTTTGGAATACTAAATTAAATTGAATGATATTGGTATCATTAGAAACTTAAGACATGGGAGAACAATTTTCTAGAAGGAAGTGTTATCAAATTACTTCACTTTCCTCATGAGAATAATTTGGACCCGAAAGTATGTTTGTAGACAAATCTGGATTGATCAGTTGAGTATTGATATATGAATGAGTTTTATGACAAGGATAATGATAAGGAACCCAGAATTTTAATGAACATGCATTGTACATATTCAGTATACATGAATTTGTATAAATGAATTAATAATTGTGCAAAAATGTGATATATGTATATAGTGTATGTTATAAGGGAGCACATTGAGCGACAACATCCAAACATTACCGGGACTTCAAGGCAATAGCTTTCTAGAGTGTATTGTGAGTAACCTAGATAGTCTCATTTAATATTTATTTGTTATATATTATGTTTTAAATGTGGATTGTTTGTACTTATTCCAGACATGAAGGTACGAAGATTCTGATTTATGAATGTGATATAGAAGTGTTCCTTAAATGTGAATTTGGTGAAATAATTGTTACTCAACATGTATGTTGAATGCCGGACTAAGGTCCGATGATAAATGAAAATGGGAATGTAAATGTGTTTGAATGGGAATGAGATTGAGAATGGGAATGATTGAGACTGTGAACGGGAATGTTTGAAACAATGAATAATTGAATATGATTGTGATGCATTTTATACACAAATGCATGATCAGATAAAGATAGTTATGACATGAGTAGCTACCGAATATGAGCTTAAATCTTGGAATGTGATTAAGAGCCAAAGGCTCGATATGTTTAATGAGCCCTGTATCTGCAATAGGTAAGGGATAGTTTCAATGAGCCCAGTATCTACAATATATATGGGACAGTTTAGGTACTCAGTCATAACAACGTAATAATTAGAAGTGGCTCACACAAACATTGCATATACACTTATTAAGTGTGTTTGATTGATTGAATTATAATGTGGACATGTATTTGTATGAAAATGGGTATGTGAAATAAATGAAAAGATAAGAAATTATCTCCTTATATGATTTGTTATGTGATATGAATTGGGTGAACCATCGAGGATGGTTACATCACTGAGTTTGTAAAACTCTTCAAAATTTTAACGTTGACATTTCAGGTCCGAGAGAGGACATTGTAGAAAGGGAGACTCTACAAGAAGACTAATTCTGGTACTTTTATGAAGAAATGGCTCAAAGGTTGATCATCTAAGACTGAAGGATTAGATAGTAGTTTTTATAAAAGTCCTCATGTGATGTACTTAGTTTTAACACTGTACATATTCGGATGGTTTGTAAAATTACAATGTAAGTTTGGTTTCATGAAATGAATGAGGAATGCAATTTGGTTTTAAAATTTAGTGAATTTTATGGATATTAGATGATGCCATGATTAAGTTGGTTATATGTTTGCTCTAACATGCCATTATTATAGGTTATGTACTAGAATGTCCTCATGGTGTTTTGGTATATAATCTATGGTATTGGGGTATTACAGCTATACTAAGGAAGTGGTATTAGAATCTCCTAATCAGCCAAGAGCAATTTTCAAAGGTATTAGTCAAGTAGTGCCAGCCAGGCTTATCTCATTCATGAGTGCCTTGTGGTTGATGCAAGGGGGATGTGAGGCTTATCTAGCCCACATTATTAATACATAAGCTGAGCAGATTGTACAGGACATTCCCATTATTAGGAAATTCCTGGATGTGTTTCCCGCAGAGTTGTCTGGTTTACCTCCAGATTGAGAGACAAAGTTCACAATTGACTTAGTTCTGAGTGTTGTTCCTATATCCATTCCTTCATATAGGATTACACCTATGGAACTAAAGGAGGTGAAGGCTCAGTTACAGGAATTGTTAGAGAAAGGTTTTATCAGACCCAGTGTTTCACTTTGGGGAGCTCCAGTTTTGTTTGTAAAGAAGAAAGATGACACTTTGAGACTGTGCATTGATTATAGGCAGCTGAATTGGGTCACAGTGAAGAACAAGTACCCATTGCCTAGAATTGATGACTTATTTGATCAATTGTAGGGAGCTTAAGTTTCCACTAAATTAGACTTGAGATCTGGGTACTATCAGTTGAAGATAACAGAGGATGATGTACCAAAGAGTGCATTCAAGAGCAGGTATAGGCATTTAAAGTTTTTAGTAATGTCGTTTGGGTTAACTAATGTCCCAGCTGCATTTATGGCCTTGATGAATAAGGTGTTTCAGTCTTACCTAGATCGATTTGTGAATGTGTTCATTGATGATATCCTAGTGTATTCAAAAAGTAGAGAAGAACATGATGTGCATCTGAGAGTGATCTTACAGATTATGAGGAAAAAACAACTGTATGCCAAATTCAATAAATGTAAATTTTGACTAGATCAAGTAGTATTTCTAGGTCATATAGTATCTGAACAAGGTATACAAGTGGATCCAAAGAAGATAGAGACAATGATGAATTGGGAAGCTCCGAGAAATGTGTCTAAAATTAGAAAGCTTCTTAGGATTAGCTGGATGTTATCGGAGGTTTGCCGAGGGATTATCATTGATCTCAACCCCTCTGACAAAACTTCTAAGGAAGAGTATAACATTCAAATGAAATGATGAGTGTTAGAAGAGCTTTGAGGAGCTAAAACATAAGTTAACTACGACACCGGTATTAACTATCCCATTAGGAACTGGAGGATAAGTCATTTATAGTGATGCATCGCATCAAGGAATGGGATGTATATTGATGCAATATGGCAAGGTGAAAGCCTATGCATTGAGACACATAATGTCTCACGAGATAAATTATCCGGTACGTGATTTAGAGCTTATTGCTATTATGTTTGCTCTAAAGATATGGAGACATTATCTATATGGAGAGACATTCTAGATATATACTGATCATAAGAGTTTGTGGTATCTATTAAGTCAGAAAGAAATGAACATGAGACAGAGGAGATGGGTCGAGTTATTGAAAGACTATGATTATACAATTAAGTATCATCCGGGAAAAGCCACTGTGGTGGCTGATGCTTTGAGTAGAAATTCTAATACTAGGGTAGCTCATATTCAAGTATCGAGGTTACCGAGTTTAATACATTTGAGAGCTATGAATGTGGAGTTGAATATAGAGAAAAATGAGACATTGATTGCCACATTAAAGTTAAGGCCAATGTTGCAAGATAGAATCAGAAAAGTACAGAGTAAAGATCCTAAAATGGTAAAATTGATTGAGAAAATTAAGATGAATCCATGTTTTGAGATTTATGATATTGTAAATGGTATTTTGATGATGCTTGAATTGGACTGAAATACTTGTGATAATTGGAGTAAAATGAAAATGATGCAGAAATTCATGAAAGTAGATAAATATATATACTCTGTTTTGTTTTGGAGAAATAAGTATATGATTGATCTTCATTATGTATGCGTGAATTTGATGAGTATTTGTAGAAATGAATTAAAATGAGTTTAAAGATGATAAGGAATGAGGATTAGGTGAGGTCTTGATATAGAGAGGATTTAAATGAAGTGAAAGTGTTGATGAAGGTGGAAAAAAATGTAGCAGATGAATAAAAATGCAGAAAATGGAAATATAAGTAAGTGAGGATCGAATTTCTGATTTGTTGTGTTATGTTGAACTAAAAAGGAAGTAGAAAAGATGATTTATGTGTCAATTGCATAAGATAGGTGTATGAAATTTGGAAAAAAAATTGAAGAAGGAGAAGGAGAAAATTTCCAGTTTTCGGTGAAGAAGAAGGGATGCACAATCGTGACATCGCTGAGGGATTAAGAGAAGCACGATCGTGCTTCTGCATGATCATGACTTTTATGGTTATCTCATGGGTTGCGATCGTGCACCCGTGCATGATTGTGACATCGCAGAAGCAGCTGAATCTGCACGATCGTGACTTTTATGGCTACTGAAGAGAGACAGTTCTGAACATCCTTTTTTCTTTTTATTATAACTTCTTCTCCTAACATCCAAATGATATAAGACTTAAACCAATAGACTCATTGTAACATCCCGTTACTGTTAGCAAGGGTATTTTGGTAAATTGGGACAGACAGATAGGTTTCATTGCATTCACTGATTGAACATGTTACTGGCCTCTGATCATAGAGGAACAGGTTTCTTGCATATGCA
>JANZLD010600409.1:2223-12632 GCA_026413575.1 Erythroxylum carthagenense
GATGACGGAAAATTGCGAGCAAGGTTTAAAGTTCGACCAACTTTATTTGATGAGATTAGGAGATCATTGGCCGATAATCCCGAGTTAAGAGTCATTCGAGAGAAACTGTCATCTGAAGAGAGTGAGAGGTTCAAATTGAGAGAAGACAAGTTGTTAGTCTTTAGAGAAAGAGTCTATGTGCCAAATGACCAAGGCCTCAGGCAAGCTATTTTGGAGGAAGCTCACAGTTCTTCTTACGCCATGCACCTTGGTAATACTAAGATGTATCGAACTCTTAAAGAGAGTTGTTGGTGGCCAGGGATAAAAAGGGAAATGGTAGAATTTGTAGCCAAATGCCTTCCCTCTCAACACAATTACTAATTGGAGAGATTGGCAAAGCTATATATCGATTAGATTGTGAAGCTACACAGGGTGCTAGTTTTTATAATATTAGATAGGGATCCGAGATTCACCTCATGATTTTGGCCAAAATTTGATGAATCTTTAGGGACTAAACTGAATTTTAATACTACCTTCTACCCCCAGACTGATGGTCAATTAGAGAGGACCATTCACATACTGGAGGATATGCTGAGAGCATATGTGATGGAATTCCAAGGAAGTTGGGACCAGTACTTGCCTTTGATAGAGTTTGCTTATAACAATAGTTATCAGACAAGTATCAGTATGCCACCATATGAAGCACTTTATGGGAGGTAATGTAGGACACTTGTATGTTGGGATGAGGTTGGTACAACAAAAATTAAAGGAGCTAAATTGATAAAAATTCACCACTCAAAAGATCAAAATCATTCGAGAGAAGATGACAATCGCCTAAGATCGTTAAAAAAGTTACATGGATAAGAGGTGATGACCATTAGAGCTTGCAATTGATGACATGATTTTTCTTTAGCTATCACCATGGAAAGGTATTACTAGAGTTTAAAGCTGAGGGAAGCTGAACCCTCGATATATCGAACCTTTTTATATCCTGGAGGGTGTCAAAATTGTGACGTATGGTTTGGAATTGCCACTGAATTTGGATAGGATCCATAATGTGTTCCATGTTTCAATGTTTAGAAAGTATTTACTAGATCCATCTTATATTTTAGAGACATCTCCAGTAAAGCTAAGAGAAGAGTTGAGTTTTGAGGTAAAACCAATTCAGATTTTGGATCATCAAATAAAAAGATTACGCAACAAGGAGGTACCCACGATTAAAGTTCTTTGGAAGAATGACCAGGTCAAGGAGATGACATGGGACCTTGAGCATACTATAAGATGTCAATACCCCCATTTATTTGTGTCCACAACTTAGGAGTTTCAAGGACGAAACTCTTTTGAGGGAGGGAGGACTTGTAACGCTGAACTCCTTAAGCTTTTTGGTAATTGTTCTATATTTGGAGATACTTCTGTATATTGATATATGCATGGTTGTATATACGTTCAAAGATGAATTTGAATCCTTTTATTATGTATGCCAATGATTTATAATGTTATATACCCTTACATGAACTTAGAGTTTATCGGTATGAAAAATCTTGAAAATTTCCGACAAATAAGCTCTTAAGTGTGAAAAATCAAGTCCATTGGATAGTATGACCATGGTGGTTAAATTAATGTGTTCTAATGCTTTAGAGGTGATTAGATATGATTTATAGACTTATTGGATACTTCGAAAGTTTAATTGGAAAAGTTGATGTACATAAGGGCTTATTTGCAAATTGTCAAAAGTTAAAGGACTTAATTGTAATTTTTAAATTCTTGGAGGACCAATTTGTAATTTTATAAAGTTAAGGGGCTTAATTATAATTTTCAAAAGTCTAAGGACCAAAATAAAAATAAAAGCTTCGGAGATTCCTAAGGCTTAGTTGTAAATTTAGGAAAGTTTAGAGGGTAAAATGGTAACTTCACATATGCTATGGGCAAAATGATAGATTCCTCATATTTTGGTCAAGAGTCAAAATTCTAGACTCTTCTTATGTATGGACGTGCACCTCCATTTAAGAATTAAACCACTTAGTTTTAATTAAAAGAAAGAAGAAGAAAGGAGAAGAGAGGAGGAGAAGGAGAGTTTTGGCTATACATAAAATTCCACCATCTTTTTGATTCTTCAAGTCAAACCCAGGTGTTCCAAGCTAAGTTGGGGTCAAGGAACTCAAATCTATCCTTAGATTTGAGAAATTCTCAAAGGATTTGAAGATATCACTAAAGGAAAGTATAGGTAAATTTTGTCTCATCTCTCTCTACACAATGATTTTGAGTTTGGTATTAAGATATGATGTTCTCCATGCTTGAATATGCATGAAACATAGTTTAGAGGAATGAAATGTGACATCAAGAGGGTTATTTAAGTAAAAACTGAAATTGTACCCTTTAAATGAAAGTTGGTGAATTTTTTTTATATCTTTTGAAATTGATGGTCAAAATGAATTCTATGGTGTTAATTATACATATATGATGTGAATTGATGGTGAAGAAGGAATAAGATGTGTGTTGGTTAAGTTTAGGTTGAAATGGTGGGAGAAGAAGTGGTATTAGAGCCAGTTCTCGGGCCGGTTGGACCAGCGAGAGGCTAGGCCTCCCTTACAGATGCGTTTTCCATGGCCTAATGCACCGGATCCCATTGAAACTCCAAGGTTAAATGTGCTTGTGTGAGAGTAGTTCCAAGGTGGGTGACCTCCTGGGAAGGTCTCAGGAAAAGCAAAACCGTGAGGGCTTGGCTGGGCCAAGGCCTAAAGCAGACAATATCTGTGAGCGAGTGATCTAGGCTGTTACAGTTAAGTCGTCGTATTGACACCTTTCCATGGGACTTATGGGTGATTCCATACCTAGGGTCTGGATACCGATGAGGTCATCACTTAGGGTCATAATGCTCTTGTCAACTGTAGTCCGGACTCACTACGGATGAAAGTCAAGCCAACACCAAGTATCGATGGGTGTGCACATTAGTTTGGCCAACTAGTGGTGTCACACATGATTGTTTTGGCTTATCCTGATATTAGTTTTCCTACCGAGATTTGATTGATAATATGATGTTTTTATGCTTTTATGTATTAGAACTAGGACCTATATTCACCGGATGAGTGAGTTAAAAGGCTAGGCCTATAGTTCCTAACTAGTATACATTGAGACATAGGCTAGGTTGGGCCTATGTGTTTTTTTATGTGATATATTCAATTCATAGGTTATCTACACCGTCTTGGTATGAATCAAATTCTATTTGTGATATATGTCTTTCTTGCTCACTGAGTACCTAGTGTACTCACCCCCTCCGCTTTTCAACCATGCAAGTTAATTTAATGAACCTGAAGTTGTGTGAGGATCGTGTTGCTTTTTGACACTTTCGAGTTATTTCCACACTTGGGTAGTTTATGTTTTGTACTTTGGATTGTTTAGTGGCTCATGAACTGTGTTATGTAGTTATCCTTTATGACTTTATAAGTTAATTTTTGACTGTCTGGTGTTTTATAAATGATTTTATGTATGAATTTTTAATACTATTGTTGAGATGGCCTTGAGTGGACTTTAGACTCCTGAAGTTGTGGTTAGATGTGAATACAAAAGCGTGTTTGAAATCATTTGCAGGTTTTGAAAATTTTAAAATACAGCTATTGTGCTGTCCAATTTTTTTTTAAAAAAAGAGATATTCAGTTAGCCATACATAGTTTGATTAAGGATACTGCGAGTGTCCTTAGCTCGAGTATGCGGCGGTTGTCATGGGCCCGATGTGGTACCGGGTCGTGACATAAGCTGTTTATTATTAATCATCATTTTAGACCAAATATTATAATAACATTATATATATATATATATATATTATAATTAATCGATTATATTATAAAATATATTAATTATATCAAAATTAATTCATTAACTTTTATTTAAGTATAAGCATAATTATCTCATAGGATAAAAAATATTTAGTAAAAAATCCTACTCAATGAATAAGAAAAAATAAATCACGTTTGTGACCATAGGTGTGAGTTAAAGATGTCACCTTGTGACACTCCTTTATGGGTGTGACACGTTAAGTTACACCCGTGACCTCCTTTTTATTTTTTCTTCTAATTACCTACATACACACACACACACACACACACACACACACACACATATGTATGATTTCTACATCCTTAATAGTATCATGTTCTTTGAAGATTGGATAACTGCTAAAAATTTTGATAAATATTTCTCGATCCTTGGCAAAAGGATCCTTGTAATTTTTGACTGCTTGTATAAATCGAACAGAGAATTCTGATAGGAGGTTTAGATTGGTGAGGTAGATAGTATTGATTTCTAATTTGTTCTATATATTGTATATGATCTTCTAATTGTTGGCAAAAAGTGAAATTAGCTGTCATTAATTAATATAAACTATAGATAGGCTTGTGTTTTCTATCAATTTATTCTCTAATTTTTGTTCTATGTTTTTTATAACTTTTATTTGTTGTTCGTTTTCCTTAACTAATTGTTGAATAATTGTACCGTAGTTGATTGAACTTGTATTAATTCAGTAATTTTTATTTCTAAATTCTTTATTATTCCTTTATTTCTTTAATATATTGTGTAACACTCATAATATGTTTTTTTTATATAAGTAGTTAAATCAGTGATTTGATTTTTAATATCTTTTATAGAATTTTCTATTGTAGGATTAGGAATAATAGGTTCAGTAATTTTAACGTTCTATTCTATGAATCGAATTGGTTTGGATAAACGTAAGGATTGTGATTTTAATAATTGAGAGGATGTTGAAGAAGATGGGTGTTCTGAAAAATAATATCTTCTAGATATAGATGGATTTATGTGGATTGGATATTAGATAACAGGTAATGTTCTTAATTTAGTTCTAAAATTTGTTCTACTTTTGCAACATCATTAAATAATATGTCTAGATATATTGTATCAGTATTTTTGAATTCGAAACTATGATGAGAATTAGTTAATGCATAACTTATTTGATAAGTAATAGAAAAGGGATACTGTCCTTGAGTCATTAAATCTTCTTTGTAGAATTTACATCTAAATTACGTGATTTGAGAGGAATTCCTAATTTTAAACGAGTGTCAAATTTAAATTTTCCATATGCTAGATTTCCATTCATCATTCCAGTATTTGATCATTTAAGTTGTTCATTCTTTCATCTACTATTGTCATTCTTATTAGTGAATCTATTCCTTCTTGGAAAGTAGATTTTAAAAGAATTTATATAGTTGATAGATGAACATAACCTATTTTCGATCGTTTGTCTTTAGGTATTTTTTGTAATTGTTTTGAATTTTTTTCTTGATCAATTAAACTAATTCGAATATGTCGATTACATTGATCCATTCTAATAAGTGTTGCATGAATTATTTTGCCAAAATAAATAATTTTTTTCCATCTAGAAACTGTTTAAAATTGAAGATTGGATGTCTTGTCCGGCTTTTTAATTTAATTTTGTTTTTGCTATTTGTTTTTGTTTTTCATTAGATAATAATGTATTTATGTGGAATGTTCCGGTTGATTCGGTTAATTCTAAATTATCTATATCTAAAATGGTTGAATCTATATTCTATTCAGATGGAGATTCAGACATTACTGAGGATGATCAATAATACTTTTATATTGGTTTAATTGAGATTGTAAAAAGTTATATTCAGATTGATAAAATTGATATAAAGATTGTGCTAATTCTAAATTTTCTTTTATCGGTTGCATTGCTCTTGGGTTTGAAATAACAAAATGAACATAATTATAACGGTTTTCAAAGTATTTAAATTCATCATAATATTGATTTCTAAGTTGTTTTATATATTTTATATGGTCTTCTAATTGTTGGAAAAAAGTGCAATTAGTTGTCATTAATTAATATAAACTATAGATATCGTATGTAGTAGCGAAATTGAGATTAAAGAATTTACACTATAAATATTTTATAAGCTGATAAATAAAGCTAGTAATAGAGCAGATATATAAAAAATCTAATATCTCGTTAGGATGTAAATGTACGAAATAGATAAGAAGCCGAAATATAAATGGTTGAACATAAAGTAAAGAATAAGCTGGATGATCATAGATGATGCAGTAACATAGAAATTCATTGTATGCAAACTTAATTTATAAGCTGGTTTATTGCTTTGACATATTCTTTTATATGTTCTCTATTAATTTCTTTGAGCTGGTTGATGTAAATTATCATCTGGGCTGTATCATACATTATGGCATATCTTCTAGCACCTTGTGAACTATGAGTTTGTTTGTTATATCCATGATATCTGGTTAAAATGTGATCTAGTCCGTTTTCTCTATCATAACTTTCCTTGATTAATGCCTTTAATTCTTGCTTTCTTTCAAAATATCCCATATTCATATCTTTGATCTGAAAGAAGGAAGAGTTGAATTAGAGATCTATAATCTATTATGGATTTGTTTAACTTGATAATTCTTTTCTTCGATTGATAATCTATTGCTTTCCAGGGATAGTTATTATGAAATATGAAGTGTTAGAATGAAATGATGATGAATAAAGGTTGAATAAAGATTGCTAAATAAGTGAATAAGTGATGAAATAAGCAAACTTAGTTTCATACCTTTTATGTTTCCTTGAGAGGCCAATACCAGGCAGAAGAGAGGATAGAGTGAAGGTAAGAAAGAAAGAGAGATTTTATTTCATAAGAGCTCTGAAGGCTCTAAGGTTACATATATAGATAAACTAAAAGGAACAAATATAAAGGAAAAGAGGGTAAAGGAATCTACTTTAAGTAAAAGCTAAAGTAAAAGTATAAGTAAAAAAAATCATACAATAATTTACATAACTTTACAAAAAGAGAGGGGCCTACATGAGGCTGTCTACTTTGTCATTTTTTCTTGAATTATTCTTCAATAATGGCTTCAATTGATTCGTTGTCTAGCTCTGCTTGAGTGGTTGAGGGATAGTATTTACATTTATGTTAAGGATGACCCTGTAGTTGATGATTCGGATTCGGTTTGTGAATCATACTTATATATAGAAGAAATAGTAGAGTCTGTATTATAATTAGATTTTATAGGTTCCAAATTTTCTTGAATAGCTGAATTCATTATATGGAGTTTTTCTATATAATTTTTATTATCTGGATTTTTATGTTTGGGACAAGTATTTGCTTGATGTCCTTCTACTTTACATAACCAATATCTATATGATTTTTACTTTTGAGGACAATCTTGTTTTTTAGGTTTAAATTGTCTATATTTATATTTTCAAAATTGTTTTTTTAGGGAATAAAGGGTCTTCTTTTATAATAATCGTGAGGATAACGTTTCCATTTATAAGCTTTAGATTTATAAGATTTATATGTTTTCTTTTTTCTTGAAAATTTTCTTCCAGTTTTGATTTATCTAATTTTTGAATAAATATATGAATATACATTTCTTGTTCAGTTCTAGTTAATTTGTAATAATATTTTTTAAATTCACATATATATTTCTCTAGATAACACATATCACATATACGCATATTATTTAAATGCCATAAAGCTTTAATTCGGTCGTTATTTGCTACTTCTTGTTTAAATGAAAAGACATCTTTGCCTAAAAATCCTTTATAAATTTCGCCTGAAATAATTTGAAAAGTTTGAATACTACTTGTTGCAGTTTGATATAAATGTGTATTTTTTAATTCCATCAGCATTATCTAGTGAAAATTTTTGTACTATCCCAGACGTTTTATAAGTTATAAAATTCCAAATTAATTCTTTGTTTTCTAATTCACCAAATGGTTTTTCAATTTGAATTAATAATTGTATTTATTTTCCCATTCAATTATTAATTTTTCAGGTTCTAATACACAGTCCAGATTTAATATTCTGTCATGACCTAGAGTTATATGTTTAGGAGTATATTCAATAGGATATCGACGTATTTTTGATCCTTTTTTATTATAGCCATATTGATTGATAAAATTATCAGATTGCGATTGATTTGAATGTTGTTGATCCTTTTTTCTTTTCTCTCCACTTTCAAGTTTTTCTTGCTTTAGTTGTTGTTTTCCTACTTCTTTAGATTGACTACTTTAAGGCTGATTGGCATTGACTTATATTTCTTGATCGAATTCATAACCATAAATAATTTCATCTGTGTCTGTTATTTGATGTAATTATTTTGTATTTGATTGTAATGTTAATTTTTCTACTAATTGAGTAACTTCTGATAATTGAGTTTGTATATTTCGTTCAACTTCTTCTAAAGGTTCTTGTAGAGTTATATTTTCTTCTAAACAGTCCATGATTTTTCTAATGTTGAAGCACTATATTATCAAAAACTACAAATTATAACCACAAAATTAGATTATCTACAGTTCTATCTTCTTAACAATATATCTATTCATAATAATTTACCTTATACTTAACAAGACGTCTAAGAATTTATCACAGAATGTACCGATTTGTTAGCAAAACAATTGATATCACCTAGCACTAGCAAACATTCTGCTCCCACATTTTATGTAAATAATTTAGCTGAACAAAAATGAGGTAAATGTCGAATGGTTATAAATTAAAAAAACTTAATGAAGCCACTATTGGTGATGCATATAAACTACCATGAAAAGATTATATTATCAATAATTAAAAGGGCATATATGGTTTACAACTTTAGATGCAAAATGAGGATATTGGCAACTAAGATTACATGAAAATACAAAACCTTTAACTACTTTTGCTTGTCCTCCATAAAAACATATCAATGGAATGTTTTACCCTTTGGTTTAAAGCAAGCACCAAGTATTTATCAACGATTTATTGACAACAATTTAGAAGGTTTATAAGATTTTACTTTCGTTTATATTAATAACATAATCATTTATTCTAGTAAGGATAAAATGGACCTACGGCTGGATTATACAATGAATGGCATAAAGTAGCTATACACATCACTGGAAGATTAGGTATTTTGCACAAAAGCTTTTCATCCAAAACTGAAGCTGAAAAAGCTTTGGCAGGTTTCTAAACAAGCATTAGAAAAACCTACTCCAGAAACTAGAATGAAATCTTTAAGCAAACCTATCAATATAGACCACATCAATTCTTAATCCTCAAAAGCCTTACAAAAAGAAGCCCGTAAACTCACTTCAGAAATGTTTTACGACTGTTTCTAATCACTAAACACATGGACTGAAGCTTAAAAAATATTTCAATATTATCCTCAAAACTGAGGAAAATATAGACCCAAAGCAATTATCTTCCCCGAAGCCTATCCATTAACCACCTATCTATTTTTTCAAAGTGGACCGATAGATACTATCTACCTCAGCACTCTAAACCTCCTATTAGAATTCTTCGTTGGATTTATACAAGCAGTCAAAAATTACAAGGATCATTTTGCCAAGGATCGAGAAATATTTATCAAAATTTTTAGCAGTTATCCAATCTTCAAGGAACATGATACAATCAAGGATGTAGAAATCAAATTATCCAAAATTGCTTTTTTCACCATTGGAATAAGCAATGACATTTATCCACCTATTGATGAACCACTGCAGCATACATTTGAATGGGAACTCATCAATCAATTCAACCTTCATTGTCTCGAAGGTGTATTTATTCAAGGAGCTAGAATTACCAACGAATCAACAATTAAAGTCAATTACAAAGGACTTAACCAAGTTATGATTTCAAACTATAAATTTGCAATTACCTCCGATGCACTTCATATTATTAAGCAATTTTTACAATCATTTTCTACTATGGAAGGCATTTTTAGTGATCTTTCTACCTCATGGAAATATACAATCTTTCATATGCAATCTTTCTATCTTTGGGATCCAGATGAACTATTTGGTTGGGTTGTTGGTGTTTTAGTAATTTGTTGAGGGCTAATTAGAGGAATGGTAGTTGTAGTGGTAGTTGAACCGGGTGAAGGAGTTTGTATAGTTGATGATGGTTGGTCTTTGGTATTTTGTTTTAACTACTAGATGGTGGTTTGTAATTGATTTATCTCCTTGGTGACTATACCTGCCTTCTATTGTAAATTGATTAATTCAACTTCTTTTTAAGCTAATGAATCCTCAAGACTTAATATTGTTGCTTCCATTCTTTGGTTAGAATATCTGCAAGAAAATTGTCAGTAGATTTGATATATTGAATCTGAAATTGATACTAATTGAGTTCGAGTTGCCATCGTATGAGACGACCTTGATTATAATTGGTTTTTATATTGAATTGTATGAATCCACGTAAATACTTATAATCTGTTTGAATAGTGAATTCAATTGGTAATAGATCAATACACCATTTTCTCATAGTTTTAAGATAGGCTAATGTTTCCTTTTCATGAATTGGATACTTGAATTCTGTGGGAGTGAAAGTCCCATTTATATACTTGCAAAGTAAATACTGAAGTAAATCACACGTTAATATATTGAACAATAATATGATCAAGATACACAAGAAGGGGGGGTTGAATTGTGA
>JANZLD010600474.1:0-12624 GCA_026413575.1 Erythroxylum carthagenense
ATGAGGTTTATTAGAAGTGATTGTATCGTAGTGCACCCTCATCGTAGGGTATGTATCGGTATGACCTACGGGCGTCCTGGTGTATACTCTACGGTAAGGAGGCGCTACAGATCTTTTATCAAATATTAAGTATAATAAGGTTTTAGATTTTAAATAATGTGAAGACACATTTCTTATAAAAGTACTACTAAGAAAAGATTTAAACATATTAAGATAAAATTCAAGCCATCCTTTTTAAAGGAGAAGTTCTTTGCATGACTTTCACCTTGATTAAGAAAAAATGTTAAAAATAAATTAAAAATTACAATAATCAAATACCTTATAATAAATTAACAAAAATACCATCACCATTTATTATAGGTAAGTAATACATACACTTTAAAATTGGAATAATATTATTGAATATAAAGAATATCATACCTCAATACAAACTATACTAGGACATTATATAAATAATCATTAAGGAAATCAGAGTTGACATTGATTAATTATCCAATGATTTTTGTTGTAAGACATATTAATAGATAGATTGCTTCTAGGAGAATAATATAGACAAATACCTCTTTATAGTCAATGCCTTGTTTTTACTTATACTCTTTAACTATAGGCTTTACCTTGTATCTCTATACTTCATTATTGGGATTTTCTATTTTTTTATACTCGCTTGAATCCAATTACATGATAATCTCTTATATTAGAAATAAATTCTCAAGTTTCATTCTTTTTAATGGGTTGAATTTCTTCATTCGTTGTATGAATCCATTTCTCATTCTTACTAATATCTTTAAATTTTAAACAAACAATACCTATAAGTAGGCAGAATAAGATATGATTATCATAAAATTTGATAAGTCTTTAATATCCTGAAAGTCCTATGCTTATTAGTAAAGATGTGGATGATGATGCTTAAGATGATGGGATTGGTGAGATTAATGAAAAAAAAATCATTTTTGGAATCTTAAACTACCTCATTTTCTTCTTAATCTTCAAAATATAGAAAAAAAATCGTAAGATCCCTCTATTTGAGGGATTTAATCCCAAAATGTTTCTTCATTAAATTTAACATCTATATTGATAACAATATTTTCATTACTTGGATTGAAAAAATTATACCCTTTTGAGTTCTTATTATAAATAATAAAAAATTACTTCAATCATCAAGTTTGGACCTTTCTTTCTTTAGAACATTAAGATACATAATAGAGCTAAACACTCTTGATTATGATATAGAACGCTTCACTCCTCTCTATGCTTCTTATGGAGTGAGTACCCTGCTTTGCTAATTAAGCGATGTGTGATATTTAAATGTGACTGGTATTACCTAACTTCAAATGTTGGAACAAAAGTGCATAGCTGATACTATCTAGTTGATATCAACTACTAAAGAAGATTGAGACAATTTGAACCTTTTGTGTTAAAAATTCAAGCGACACAGGTGTGTTATGTTCCTTTTCCAAGCTACGACAAGATAAGATAGATTAGTTGGCAGTTTACAAAGTTAAACCTAGAGGTGTTTTTGAATCACATGGGAAAGGAGAGCAGAGAATTGAAAGTGAAGCATTTCAGGAAGAAATCACTTTTATAAATGCATCATTCACATATGACGATAATGAACTTTTGAACGATTCATCTAACGAATCTATCAAAATTTCATCTGGAGAGGATGATGAGGCTCAGAGATTTGAAGAGGAGCCGGAGTTTGATTCTTATTCTTCCGAAGAAGAAGAAGATTGTAATTTACAATTAAATTATGATAGCGATTAATTTGTGTAATTGAATATTTTAATCAACAAATACATTATTTGCATTTCAGTATATTATGTAAAGTGTTTCATTCAAATTCTTATTCAAGGAATGTCGACATGGCGACTGGTTCTAGACAGTAGTAATTCCTTCCGTTGGGAGGAATGTGGAAAACTTGTCCCAACCCAAGGAATAAACATTGCAGGAAATGTCGCTGGTTGATACACTAAGGATTGTTTGCCTTCTATGGCCGATCTTCTACTTCAAGGTTTTCAGTATGATCTAGACAAATGTCTCTTCCCTTATTATGTACATCTCATTTCCTATGATGAAGTTATTATACATATTCACATTTGAACATTTACACTATATGTTATTTTAAGCTTCCTTTAATCTCGAAGATGACATGATGCCGATAGAGACGAGAGCAATGTCACAATGGTTTATAAAGGATTAGGGAGATCAGTTCTTGTGGATAATTCGTCAATTTCACAAGCCTCATTTGGACATTCACGTATGCATTAATATCTAGTTCTGGTTTATTTAACAGTTTTCTACTATGACATTATGAAAGTTCTATATTGATTGTGTTTTACATAAATCTGTTCCCGCTAGTAGTTCATCTGGAGAGTTAGTCTTCCATACTAAGAGCGGTGACTCATTCACTGATTGCTCTACAAGTATAGCTATAGCGGAAACGTTATTGCAAGAAGGTGTTGAAAAGCCTACACCTAATAAAAGAAGTATCACTGTTTCAATTGGTGCATTTGAACATGCCAGGACCCTTCTCGGGAACTTAGATATCGGGGACTCATTTACCTTTACTGACTCCTATGTCTTATGGAATCAAACAAAATAATTATTTCATTATGATTTATCGATGTAATACACTAGACTAAGTTTAAAGTTGATTAATGGTTGTATCTGTAAGAATTTGTTAAACAACTTCCCTACTAGTTAGATGTCAACCTGCATCCTATTCAACGAGTTTAACAATTGTTAACCTTGATTTTTGTCATTTGTACTTGAATATCATATGCAACAAATTGCCTTATTTCCTTTTCAATATATTGTGTAAAATATTGAATTCAAATTATTATATTTGTAGAAAATTTGATAAACAATGAATTTCAGGTAAAAGTATGGGACCAAAGAGACAGCGTGAGGTATAGTGACCTAGGTTTAGGAGGGACTTACTGTGAAGGTGGATCGTAACAGTCTGCAGCTTGCATTGACTCACCTCCTCCCCCTCCAGTGCCTACAATTGTAGATGAGGCATCACCTACTGCTCCTCATGCTTTACCATCCTCATTCCTAACTCATACATCATCTAATACTGCTTTATTAGATGAAGGAGACGTGCGCCAGCCTGGAGCTGAGGAACTCGATTGAAGAAAGTACATAACAATTGTCAATCAACTGTAAGTGAAATCACATTAAAAACTATTTATGTATAATTAAGTTATAGGTTTATCAGTTGCTTCATTGTATAAAATTACTTCTTATATTAGGTTGGTTTCTTGAAATATGACTTTTACCTTTAAAGAAATGATTGATCCTGAGGGTTATGTGTGGAGGAATATCTCTAAGGCCATAAAGAGATTTTACTTTCAGGAGTTTAAAGTACAATAAAGATTTATTTTCTTTTTATATTGATTTATATACTCTAATTAGATAAATATTATTACATTATATATAGGAGTTTCATTTTTTCCTTCTTATTTCATAAAGATTTTTTTTTTGATTCTGGTTTCGATGCCACCATACATAAAGTATGGGAGAAGCGAGCTTGTACATATTATCGGGACTTTATTGGTGTGATACATAAGGCTAGTGTAGGACTACGTTATATTTCAGAGGAAGTATGGAGTCGTTGGCAGGAGTATTGGGCATCACTTAGGCAATGTCCATCTCAGGGTGTAGCTCCACCAACAGACATGGAGGTCCGAGGGGAGAGAGTCTTCCCGTACATATGGGAGGATCAATAACCCACCAAGAGCATGCATAAAGAATTGTAAGTATCTAAACTTCACACTTATTTTGTAAATCTTTTGCTTTGTTATATTATAGATAATGATAATGGTATAAATGTCTAGTGCTATATATAGCTGTGTTGAGTTACTTTCTTTGTTCAACAGAGGAGAAATATCATTAAAATAGAGGAAATTATGCCAAAATTTTTATAAATTATAGTTCACATCTAACAATTTAGGTTATACATGTAGGAAAAGTCATTAGGCATCATTCTTACACCAACTTAGTTGTTTTCGCACACTCATACGAAGAAGCATAATGCTGTGACATTCATCAACAGTTGATGTAGAGAACTAAATGTATGTGAAATTAATGCATTATTATTATTTCTTAATGGTAATCCCTTTCTAATGTAAATATTGCTTCCTAATAGGACCAAATACAACATGTCATTCAGCAACAGTCTCAAGAGGAACAACCTGTTGATGAGAGTCAAACATATCTTAATGCTGTGAGTAGTAGGGACTGTCATGGAAGGATATTTAGGCTAGGTTCATTTTTGAACACATTTTATTTGCAATCCTCCATATCCAGTTCAGCAGCATCTACTAGACCAATGCAAACTAATGAAGTCATCAAGCTTCGGGCCACAGTGTATACATTGATGGAGCAGATAACTCACACGAAAGAGCAGATGGACCAGAGTGCTCATGTGAATCAGTAGATGGCTTAGATGGCTCAGATGAGATAGGAGATGGAGTAGATGGCTCAGTTGAGACAGGAGATGGAGCAGTTAAAGAGGAGGCTTAGTAGCTCAGAGCAACCACGATCACCGCGACATTAGGATTATAGACTGTAATGTTTTTATTACAAACATAAGTTATGTACACTATAATGTTTTTATGATCATTTAAGATAATTTTAACTTTATATCATCAATTAACTTTTCGATTAAACAAATTATATATTTAAATAAATTAATTTATAATGCACAGATAATTCATAACTCTTGGAATTATGCATTTATCATAAGATAATAAAATCAAATTTAGTGCAGGATTTTTTAAAACAAATTTCTTACTTCTAATTACCGACGGAATATAAAATACCGTTGGAAAAAGCAATTTAATTTACCAACAAGCACATTAACACCGTCGGTAAATTAGATTTTTTGTGACGGTATTATATATTCCATCAGTTAAATGAAAACTTTGCGATTATATTAACTTCGGTTTACTGTCATAAAACTTTTGTCGATAAACTTTACTGACGGTTTTGTCGATTACATTTTTCCATTAGTATATTTTACCGATGGAAGCACATATAAAATGTCTGTCGTTAAATTTACTTATGGCCATTTTAACAATGCCCTTATCCGTCAT
Organism: Erythroxylum carthagenense; assembly: GCA_026413575.1. Taxonomy (NCBI): domain Eukaryota; kingdom Viridiplantae; phylum Streptophyta; class Magnoliopsida; order Malpighiales; family Erythroxylaceae; genus Erythroxylum; species Erythroxylum carthagenense. Next base: position 5,100 of record JANZLD010600474.1, read on the forward strand.
TGAATTCTGTCAGTAATTACTTTTACCAACAAAATTCTTCCGTTTATCGACGATTTTGTATGTAGATAAACTACATATTTCTTCTAGTGTTCGGACCCTAGAAAGAAACTAGGGTTACCTTAATTGGAAAAGACTATAAAAGGATAATGATGGAATCCTAGAGAGGAGTCTACATTAAGCCTACATTTGGAAACCCAAAAGATAGAGAGAGAGAGAGAGAAGAGAGAGAGAAAAGAAGAAGACGATGGAGAGGAGGGTTCTGACGCTGAAGCTTCTCGAAATACGTGATCTCTTGACAACGTTGCTTTCCGGAATCATCTAACCTAAGTGTCATTTCCTCCCCATTTACCTTTTTATTCACTAGTGTAAGATTGAAATGGGTTGTATGGTTATAGATTTTAAGTTAATGATTTTCTAGCTTTTCCTTTGGGATTTTGTTTATGTTTAATGTTAATTTAGTTAAATTGTATTACTTGATTTGGGTGTTGTGGTTGATTAATGTATTTGTATGTTTTGGTAACAAATCAAGAGGGTGAATCAGATGAAAATGATTAGATTGGATTATAGAGAGAGATCTCGTGCAAGTGTTAGTGTCGTTATTTTCTATCCTTTTGTGTGTTAATTTTCTTTATTCTTGATGTTTGAAGTTATATTTAATGGGAATTAATCTTGTTTTATGTCAAGGTGTATTTCGGAACTAAATAGAAAGAATTGCGATGATTTTGGGACAAAAAGAGCTGAACTAGACATTGACACTAATTAGACATGGCTCGTGCAACAACCAAAAGCATGAAACGAAACACTTGGAGACTAAAACGCAACACAACACATGGAACCCAAGACCAAAACGACAGCAGAAGCATAAACCAAGAGCGAGGGTTTTGTGTGTGAACAGTTAAATAGACCAGCAGCTTAAATTGTCTAATCAAATAAACGGTGAGGAGGTGTGAGTGAAACGCATGCGTTTAGGAGCATCCCAGGAGTAGCACATGAGGAGAAGGTTTTAATAGGGCTGCATTTTTAATTGCCCCATCGAACAGTAAAGGGCTGTGTTAAAATACAAATGGGGATGTGTTATATATAATTTTTCAAGACGTCGACCAAGTCACGTTTCCAAATATCCGATTATAGATTATTGTTCAAAAGACACCGACAGAAACCACAGAGATGAAGAATCAGAAGATTACATGCGACATCACACAAAACATGCCCTACGAGGTTCTGGCCCCTTATAGTATATTGTCAGTAATCTTAATTCCCTACAACCGTGTGCACGAAACGTTCCCTACTCTTGCTCCTAAAACACCGCGTCAAGACCTGTATCCTCAAACTGTGTCATTCCCATGTTCAAGTGCCATCGTCGTCCCCATTAACCATAACAATTCCCTCCCCCTTGACAACCTTGTCAACCAGATTAAGCTTTGGGAAGCACTTCTGTAGATCAAACACAAATTCCCACGTTGCATTGCCATGTTCCCCATTCGACCACTGAATCAACCATTGTGTAGCTGCCCTATTATTACATTTAGTAAATTGTCTATCCAGAATAGCTACCGGCACCTTCTCTGTCGGTGTCAGAAATTTCAGCAATGCTGTCGTAGTACGAACCTAACCCTCGTGTGCCCTTTTGAGTTGTGACACATGGAAGACTGGATGAATGGTCGCGTGAGCCAGAAGTTCAAGTCTGTAAGCGACCTTCCCAATCCTCTGGAGTACTTCATAGGGACCATAATACAATGGTGCCAATTTCTGATTACGTCGGCGTTGGAGTGAGAATTGCTTATAGGGTTGTAGCTTTAACAAAACACGATCTCCCACCTAGAATTCCCTGTCCGAACGCTTAGCATCTGTATACTGCTTCATTCGGTTCTGAGCCCGCTGTAGATGGAACTTGGTGACACTAAGCATGGCTTCTCGACTCTGTAGAACACGATCCACTTCCATTATCCGAGAGTCACCCGTAATGTATGGGGTATACACTGGAGGTGAATACCCGTATAAAACTTCAAACGGCGTAGTGCCAATGGCAGTTCGATGGGTAGTGTTGTACCACCATTATGCTAAAGTCAGCCATTCTCCCCACTTTCCCAGTGACTCTCCACAGAAACAGTGTAGGTACGTCTCCAGTATTTTGTTCACCGCCTACATCTGGCCGTCAGACTGAGGGTGATAAGCCGTAGAATACCTCAGAAGAACACCCTGTAATTTCAACAACTCCTACCAAAAGTTGCTTAAAAACAATGAGTCCCTATTGCTAACGATCGACTCCGACATCCCATGCAATTTAAAGACGTTATTAAAAAACGGTTCGGCAATGTCACCAGCAGTATAGGGGTGTTTCACTGGTAGGAAGTGGGCATATTTCAAGAATATGTCTACTATTACCAAGATAGCCGATTTACCTCGTGATGGTGGCAGCCCCTCCACGAAATCCATGCTCACCTCCTTCTAACTTCCTTCTAGTATACTGAGTGGTTGAAGTAGTCCTGGGTATGCAGAGTTATCGTATTTGTTATGCTGGCAAACCATGCAGCCCTGCACGTAGACCCGTACATCTCTGGCCAGCCCCTTCCAGTAGAACATAGTATGTAATTTTTTTATCGTGGCTACCACCCCCGCATGGCCTCCCATCGCATCGTCATGACTAATCTTTATAAGCTGTTGCCGGAGTGATGCATTAGATCCGATCACCAACCGTCCCTTCCATCTCAATAAGCTTCCCTTCCATTCATAAAGATTCGAATCAGCTATGCCCTCTTCTAACTCGTCAATTAGTTTCCGAAGAGTGTCATCCTCCTGCCAACTCCTCTTAATGTCATCTAACAGTTCACTCTGTATTTTAGATACTGACATTACCAACATCTCAACGCTTGTGATCCTTGACAGAGCGTCCGCCGTAGCGTTCTCCTTGCCACTGTGATATTGTCCCTTAAAATCATAGCCCAATAGTTTCGGAATCCATGACTGTTGGAACGGTGTGGACAAGCGTTGTTCCAGAAGGTACTTCAAACTTTGATGGTCCGTGCGCACAATGAAGGGTTTAGGCATTAGGTAGTGGTGCCATTGTTTGATGGCCTTAATGACTGCCAAAAATTCCTTCTCGTAAGTGGATAATCCTTGATGTTGCAGTGCAAGTGATATGCCCAAGTAGGTGATGGGGTGTCCTTCCTGTTGCAACACAGCCCCTATCCCCTGTCCCCACGTGTCTGCTTCGATTACAAAGGGCTTGGAAAAATTTGACAGTGCTATGATTGGGGCAGTCATGATAGCTTGTTTCAACGCTTCAAATGCACTTTGTTCCTTCTGTTTCCATTCCCACTCCTCAGTGGTGCCATATCCCTTAATAAAACGCTTGTAGTATTCGGTGATTCCCAGGAATCCCCTCAAATCCCAAACACAAGGGGGTACTGGCCATTCCTCAATCGTTTTCACCTTCCACAAATCTGTAGCGACCCTCGCTTCTGAAATTGTGTACCTCAAGTAGTCAACCTGACGGGCCCCAAAAGTGCATTTGTTCCCCTGTAGAAATAGTTGATTTTCCAGCAATGTCTTAAGAGTTGTGGTTAGATGCTCTACATGCAACGCCAACGTAGGATTGTAGATCAAGATGTCATCGAAGAAGAACAAGATGAAATGGCGGAGATATGGTTTAAATAGCTCGTTCATCAATCTCTGGAACGTTGAAGGTGCGTTCATCAAGCCGAAGGGCATTACTAGAAATTCGTAATGCCCTTTATGAGTTTTAAACATTGTCTTCGAAATGTCTGCAAGGTGTATTTGGATATGATGATAACCTGAACGTAAATCCAGCTTTGAAAACCAACTCACCCCGTGCAACTCATCCAACAATTCTTCGATCAAAGGAATTGGAAATTTATCCTTCATTGTGTGCTGATTTAGCTCACGGTAGTCGACGCACATCCTCCACAAGTTATCCTTTTTCTTAACCAGTACTACCGGCGACGCGTAAGGGCCGTAGCTATGGCATATGAACCCTTGATTCATAAGTGGTTTTACCTCCTGCTCAATGACATCTTTTTGCGCACTTGAATAGCGGTATGGCCGCACGTTTATGCCATCAACCCCTTCCTGCAGTACGATCTTATGGTTATACTGGCGATTTGGGGGTAATCGGGTCGGTTCTTAAAACACCTCTGCATAGATGGCCAACACTCCATTAATTTTAGCGAAAACATTCCCTTGCTCCTCCGTTAACCTCATCTGTAAAAATTGATACTCAAGGGGGGTTGACAGCTGAAGCATGAACAGTTGCCCCTTTCCCTGTAATGTTTTCAGAAGACCTTTACTCGAAATGATCCGAGATTTGCTATCCGGTCCCCCCTTCAACGTTATCATTTTCCCTTCCCATCGAAACGTCATCATCCACGTACGGAAGTTGCATAAAACATCCTCTAAACCCACCAGCCACTGGACGCCCAGGAAGACGTCGCATCCCCCCAATGCAATGACTAAGGCTTCCATGCAAAACGAGATCCCCTGCATTGACCATGCAAAGTTTTTACTGAGCTATGTGCATTGAAGTTGCAACCCTCCTCCCACCATGATCATGATAGGTGTTATTTCCTGCAGCTCACACTCCCCTTTTTTGATCATCGACGTATCGACGAAGTTGTGGGTGCTGCAATTATCGATAAGTATGTGTATGGGTCTCCTCTGGTGAATGCCAATTAAACGCATTTGTCTAACTCTACCACCTCGGCCACCCTAATCATAGCCTGCATAGATATCATCGAACAATCTAACTCTTCATCTCCCAAGTTAATAATCTGATCACCCTTGTTCTCATCTTCAGCTACCACAAAGAATTGGAGTTGCCTCCTCTTGCATTGATGTCCAAAGGTGTACTTCTCATCACACCAAAAGCATAGCCCCTTCGCGTTCTTATCATCAAAATCCTTACTACTGAAGGATCGGGGGGTTCTATACGACCTTCCCATGGGTGAGCATAAGGGTGCAAATGGAGTAGGTAGTAGGCCTCCCGTATGAGATGAGCGTTGTACCGGTGCACTGTGCGTCACTGGGGGTTTCCCATTACCCACTGACAGAGTGTGAGGTGGTCGCTCCACCATGGGAGTGCCTGTTGTTGTTAATATGGCCTCTTGTTTCCTAGCCAAGGTATACGCCTGGTGTAGTGTTCGTGGTTCATGAAGCTTCACCGCCGCCCCGATTGTTAATTTAAGTCCCTTCACGAAAAAACCCACTAGATAATCCTCCGAAAGCGCTAGTCGATTAGAATGGTGGTCGAATTGGGAACAATACTCTAACACCGTCCCCTTCTGTTGCAGCTCCTTGAAATCGCCTACTGGGTCATCAAAAAGCTCAACATCGAATCGTTGGGTAAGAGCTTTAGCAAACTCTGGCCATTCCACGACGTTAGTTTTGAGTCGGTTGCGAGTGAACAACCGATACCACTCCTGCGCCCGTTCGTCCATGTGTAATATAGCCACATTAACCTTCATCTGCTTAGCAGTTTGATCAATGTGAAAGAATTGCTCACAACGGTATAACCATGCCTTGACATTGTTTCCATCAAACGTAGGAAATTCAATCCTCCCAAATCGAATGGGTCCTCCAGTGGTATCCTGAGTTGGTTAGACAACCGGAGGTGATTAAGGTGTCTCGGGCATACTGCTGCCTTCACCTGGTTTCTCTCCTCCAGTGGATAGCGTGGATCGAAGCTCCCCCACGTCCTTTCCCAGTTTGTCAGTTCAACCTTGGAGCTCCGAGAGGAGCTTCTCAATCTTGGAGCTCCAGTAATAATCATTCATGACGCCCTTGAGCCTCCATGAGACCTTTTAAGGCGTCTTCCAATCTCTTGAACTCCTCACCTCGTGTTCCTTCTGCCATAGATGGTCTCAGAATCATCTTCTCTGATACCATTTGTTATATATAATTTTTCAAGACGTCGACCAAGTCACGTTTCCAAATATCCGATTCCAGACTATTGTTCAAAAGACACCAACAGAAACCACAGAGAAGAAGAATCAGAAGATTACATGCGACATCACACAAAACATGCCCTACGAGGTTCTGGCCCCTTACAATATATTGTCAGTAATCTTAATTCCCTACAAATGTGTGCACGAAATGTTCCTAACTCTTGCTCCTAAAACGCTACGTTAAGACCTGTATCCTTAAATTATGTCGTTCCCATGTTCAAGTGCCATCGTCGTCCCCATTAACCATAACAGGGTGGCGTTAAATAAAAGGTGGCTTGCGTGGAATAAAACCCGACCTCTGAATTCGTAAAAAATCACACAAGAGTGGAGAGGAGAGAATAGAGGGTTGAGTTAAAAAAAGAGAGGGCTGCATTAAAAATCAAGAGTGTGGCAGTGGATAGAGGAGAAGGTGAAAGTGGTGTGAATTAAAGAACCCTCAAGACTTTATTTGTCAAATCAATCAATAGTGAGTGGAGGCTTAAAAAAATCAAGGAGGCTGGGGGTTGCATTAAATAGAGAGAAGGGCTGCGCAAGAAGCAATTAGAGAAGATATTTGATTGTTGCTAGTTTATTTAATTTAGTTTACTTTTTAATTTATTATCTGAATTTGAGTCTTAAACAAAGCGCAACCTAAATTAACTGGTGCCTAAGCACAACCTCTATGGGACGATACTTGCTTTTTACTACAAGTAATGACCTGTATACTTGCGGTTTTTAGCGTAAAACAAGTAGTTTGTTTTTGCAAACAACAAGTTTTTGACGTCATTGTTATGGATTGTTTTGTTTAGCATTTTGTCTAGTGTAGGTGACTTTGATTTAAGAGTGTTATATACTTTTCATTGCATTTTTCCAGGTGCATAAACATAAGGAGCACATGAAGGTCTAACAAGCTTAGTAAAAAAGAGCTTTCAGATATTACAAGGCATGAAAGAGAGCCAAGAAGAGTTAGACATCAAGAAAAAATACAAAGGAAAATGTCAGAAGAAGGAGAGCAAGGAGGAGCTGAGAGGACATTGATGGACTTTATGAGGCCAAGTTTCAGTCCTCAAGGAATTGCAAGGTCAACGATCCAAGCCAATAATTTTAATTTCAAGCTAGCACTCCTCAATATACTTTAGAGCAATGTGCAATTTTATAAGCTATCCAACAAAGATCCCAGTGCCCATCTTGCAAATTTCTTGGAAATCTGTGATACTTTCAAGTTTAATAGGATGTTTGATGATGCTGTGAGGTTAATATTGTTTTCTTTTACCTTGAGGGATCGGGTAAAGGCATGGTATAATTCACTCAGTGCAAGCCAAATCACTATTTAGGAGTAGCTAGCTCACTAGAACCTTCCAAAGGAATTTCTTTCACTGACACTCCAATGGTGTAACTCATAACACAAGGGGAGCAATAGATGTAGCTGCAAGACGGTCTTTGATGAGGAAATGTTGGAACCCCACCCTGGTGAGTCACGGGTCCGACGTTCTACGTGGCATCTGGACGCGCATCCCACGAGAGAGGGACTCCTCACCACAGAAGAAAACTCAAACCGAACTTATTTCACTTACTCCCGAACGGAT
>JANZLD010600558.1:0-12617 GCA_026413575.1 Erythroxylum carthagenense
AAAAATACTAAATTTATTTAATATAACTAAAAAATTATATTTGTCAAAATTTAGATTCTTTATTTATCTCCTTATATTTTAATTGGAAAATTTTAAATTATTATTGTTAAAAATAATTATTACTTTATTATGAATTTGTTTATTAAATTTAATTATTAATCTGTATATATAAGTAATTTTACTTCAGATAATTTAACAATGTGTAAAAAATAATATTTAAACTATAAAGAAGTATGTTTAAAGGATATTGAAAAAAAGTTAGAACAAAGTTAGAGTTTTTATTAACTTTCTTTAAACATACTTCACATTTTATGAGTCGTTAAATAAATGAAAGTATAGAATATAACTTTTATTTTATTATTATTTAAAAATTTATGTTAGATTCAATTTTAGTGTAAATTATTATATTTATTATTATTTTATTATCTATTAATAGGTATTATTAATGCACTTTATTTCAATAAAGAATTTTATTTTATATTATATTTTTGTAATTATTTAATATTTAATATTTTTACTTATTATATACTAGTTTTATAACGGTTTAATGCCGGTCAAATCTTTAAACCTTGAATCTTTTATTTGACTGGTTTAATGTCCGATCCAGTTTTTAAAACATTGATTAATAGAGCATAAAAAGATTAACATGTATTATATTTCTTTCTTATAAAGGAAATGGTCGATCTTATAATCTAAAATATGAAGATACTTAAACAAACGTGTAAGTGATTGTTAAATAACAAGCTCACTGAACTGGCCCTATTGAGAATTCGATTTAGAACAATACTTATATGTCTATAAAAATTCTTATTGTAATGATTGTATAAGTGATCATTTAATTTGAGATTTTCAAAGTATATCATATAGAAATTATTATGTTTTGATACTACTTATGACTTATTATAGTCAATGTTAGTTCGGTCGATAGTTATTAAATATACTGAGAAATATATAAAGGTAGTTGCGTGATTAATATATGATTCATCACCCCAAATTGATTAGAAAGAATGACTTCTTATTCTTGGTTAGTATTGATTCGAGAAATCCTTAACTAGTGTAGAATTAAACTTTATAAAATATTTTACAAGTGTCACCAATAGAATTAGTTGCTGATGGTGGAGAACTATCATGATTGAACTCAAATAAAGTAGACATTAATTTCATATTCTATGTCTAATCATAATAGTATATGATAAAAAGATTAAATTATATGAAAAAATCATGCAAGGAGAGGTTAGTTGAAATCATTTTGACATTTCTAAATACAAATGTCACTAAAATAAAGGAGTTTAATTTATCTAATTATAAATATAATTTAAGGTTGTTATTTATATCCATTGTCAACTTCTTTAAGAATGGGTCACATATAAAGTGCAGCTTTAAGAGAGAAAAATGTATTTAATCAACTTGACTTAATTGTAAAATTTGAGAAATTTTATGATTAAATATAAGATATTTAATAACTAAGACCAACATAAGATATTGGGTTTTATTTGAGCATAATATGTATTAAATTAGAATTAATTGTAATTTTAATTAAAATTTAATTAAAATTAAAATTTAATTTCAATTAAATTACTAAAATATTCAAAACTTATAATATGCCTAGGTTCTAAAGAAGTTAATACTTCTTGCTTAACCCTCTCTGTAATAATTGTAGAGTTATCTTAACATGTTTCATGGATATTGTTAGAAACAAGATAATCATACGACTACATTAGTTGAGATGAGTTTATTTTTAGAAATGGTTTGAGGAAAACAACAAGAAAAATATCACACTTTGAAATAATGTACGAGTTATGATTCATACTTTATTATATTTTATGTGTTAATCGTGTTATAAAATTTTAAGTGATATTAACTTTTGAAAAATCATACGAAAAAGTTTTATAATTATTTTACTACATTCGAGATCGAATCTTTCCCTAGTTTTTTAATAGTGGTATTAGAGCAATCTTTAATTATGTAATTTGATCAAAAAAATTAAGGCTTCAATTTTATTTTATTGTATTAGGGTTTGTTTTAAGTTTTTGAAAATTAAAAATGATCACCTTTTGTTTTGCATTTTGTGAAAATTAAATTTGCAGCCTTTGATAAATGTTCTTAGTCTGAAATTAATTTATTGTCTTTATGGAAAAACAATAACCATGTCACACCTTGCCTTGTGTTCTTGTTTTTAAAACCTAGAATCATATCTACTTTCTATATCGGATACGTGATTTATTCTGTATTTAGTTAAATCTTACAACAAATTGGTATCAGAGCACTCGAATATAGGAGACGACCAAGGCTGAAGGTACAAGAAGTGTAGAACTACATAAGATGGAGGATAATTTGAAGGGATTGATGGAGAGAATGTTTTTAGAGTTACAGGATGGGAGTAAGCAAATGTTTTCAGAGATGCATAATAGAACAGAAAAGGTGGAAAAAGAAATGACAGAGTTAGGAAACATGATTATACAAACGCTACAAAAAATGGGAGTAGATGTCAGAGCAGTAGACCTGACATCTCAGAGTAGCTCATAGAGACTGACAGAAGAAGAAAGAATGATGTCGATGAGGATGAATCGAATTGAATTTCCATCATTTGATAGTGAGAATGTCAAACTATGGCTCTACCATTGTGAACAATACTTTTCTTTGGATCAAACACCAAAAGGAACGAAGGTGAATGTTGCTATTCTACATATAGACGAGTGGGCGCAAGAATGGTATAGACTATATGTCAGAAATCGTAACAAGATGGAAGTAATCGATTGGAATGAATTCACCAAAACACTCAAATAACGATTTGATGCAGAAATCTTCAATGACCCCGTAGGAGATTTTAAGGATTTAAAGCAGGATGGAACAGTCTTGGAGTATTGTGCATTATTTGATCACCATTCCAACTAGCTGTTGTTACCAGAAGAATACTTAGTCGGGTTCTTCATTAAAGGACTTCAACTAGAAATAAGGGTGACGGTAAAAATATATGAACCCAACTCCTTGCACCAGGCATATACGCTGGCCCAGAAGCAAGAAGCCATACTGATATCTATAGATCATACTCTCTTAAATCGGAACAACACCACGAAGAATGTGAATAATAGTGGAAATTCCAACTTCCACTCGAAATGGCAATCAACCACTAACATAGCAAGGAACTCACGTTTGGAAGGACTGTTGCTGACACCAATGACAACGCCTCGATCATCTTCTCAAATGAGACTGTTTAAACCATAAAGGCAAATTAGCAACAGAGACCTAGATGAGAAGAGAGCAAAAGGGCTATGTTTCTGGTTTGATGAGAAATACACATTGGTTCACAAAAGTAAAAAAGGCTATTACAATTTTATGTGATTTCGGGGGAAAACAGTAGTGTGAAACACCTGAAGTAGAAGAGGAAGAGTTGAAGGGATACCCAGAAGAAAAAGATGGACCTTTGGTTTCGATGCAGGCTATATTGGGATGCTCAGGAAACATGGAGTTCAAACAAATGAGAGTGGTAGGCATGCATTAGAGACGATAAATCCACATTTTGATCGATAATGGCAATACACATAATTTCGTGGATTCTTTAGTCATTAAAAGAGGAGGGTGTGACATATAAGAGATAGAACCATTCTTTATAACTGTAGGCGGTGGCTTACAGTTGAAATGCCGTCAACGTTGTTGGAAATTTGCATGGACCATGCAAGGAGCTCAGTTCACCATGGACGCACTAGTTCTGTCATTGGGGGGCTGTGACGCTGTTTTAGAAATGCAATGATTGATTGGGTTAAATGACGTGCTATGTAATTTTAGAGAGTGGACAATGACGTTCCAATGGGAAGGTAGAGTGATAACTATTTACAAGAATCTGGAAGGGAGGTCTCGGATCCTCTCAAGTAAGGAATACCAAAAATTCCTGCAGAGACCAGCAAAAGGATAGTTGTTCATGTTAAGACTAACAACACCCATCGAATTTCAACTGCAATAGATGAGATTGAAGGATGAACAATGTAGTGTATTTGATGAAATCAACGCCATCTTGTTAGAGTATGCAGAGATATTCAAGGAACCCATGCAACTTCCACTAAACCGTGAACACAATCTTCAGATTATTTTGAAGGAAGGAGTGGAAACAATTAGCGTGCGTCCCTACCAGTATTCAAAGGTACAGAAAGATGTGACAAAACAAACGGTGAGGGATATCATGAAATAGGGGTTCATTCGATACAGTTACGGACCTTATGTATCGCCGATCGTGTTGGTGAAGAAGGACGATATATGGCAAATATGTGTGGACTACCGGGAACTCAACAAAAACATGGTAAAAGACAAATTTTTGATACCGTTAATTGAAGAATTGTTGGACAAGTTGCATAGAGCGAGCTAGTTCACCAAGTTGGACCTGTGTTTCGAGTATCACCAAATTCGGATGCAGCCGGAGAATATCCTAAAAATAGCATTCCGAACACACGAAGGCCACTACGAATATTTGGTCATGTCATTCGGCTTGACGAATGCTCCCTTAACATTTCAGAGACTGATGAACGAAGTATTCAATCCATTTTTTAGTCAATTCATATTGTTTTTTTGACGATATACTTATTTATAGTCCATCGCTGCAATTACATGTTGAACATATTTCGGTAGCCATGCAGACGTTAAAAGATAATCAACTGTTCTTGAAAGGAAACAAATGCATTTTCGAGGCACGTCAAATTGAGTATTTGAAATATACGATCTCAGAAGAAGGATTTGCAATGGACAGTAGGAAGGTTAAAAAGATAGAAGGGCCAGAACTGACATGAATTACAGAATTAAGAGGGTTCCTAGGCATTAGGGGGTATTATCGATGTTTTATCAAGGGATACGGATTAATAGCCAAGCCATTGACTGAATTGTTAAAGAAGGAATGAGTAGCTAACTGGAATTGGCAAGAAGACATAATTAGTTTATTTTGTGCTTTAATCCTTCTCTTCAATTAAATTAGTATAATTAAGATTAAATTAGTTTAAATTTCTAGTAATTTTGGAAAAGTTATTTTTTCAAATTTTAAAATTTTCTTTAGAAGGATTATTTTTATTAGGAATATTTAAGAATTATTTTAATTTTTCAAAGAGGTGAATTATTAAATTGATTTAGTTATCAAATCTATAATTAGAATAAAGTGAAGTTGTAAAAGAGTTATCTTTTATAATTAGATTACCTTAGATAAATTAATATAATGAGATTACGACAATTAAGATAAGATATTAGTTTTAATATTAAATTAATTATTTTTCTTAATTTGAATAAGAATAATAATTAAATTGATTCCTAATTAATATTTTAAAAATTGTTTCATAAAAATCAAATCCAATTAATTAATTAGATTCCTTTAACGTTAAATTTTTATTTTCTTAAGTGATTAAGAAAGTTATTCCTTAATCAAATTTATTTATGTAATTTTACTTAAATAAATTAAATTAAATTTATGTATTTAAATAATTATTATTTTATTTAATTTTGAAAGTGATTTCTTTTAAGACCAAAAATAGGCTTTTAATTAAAGAAAAGTGATTTTATTTAGATTAAAAATAGTCGGATTTGAATGTCTTAATTAAAAAAATTTAGAAAATGGAGTTTTTTTTTAAATTATAATAAGTAAGAAGCATAATTTATTAAAATCATTTTCAATTAATTTTCTAAATGAGTCAAGATAATTAGAATTAGTTTCTAATTGAATTTGATTTGGAATAGAAATTTAATTTATTTAATAATCAATTGGTTTAATCTAATTTAATTATCTGATGAGTTAGAAATATTATTTTAGGTTATGAAAATCAATAACTAAAATCAAACAAGGCATAATATTTTATGCATATAATTTTATTATATGTGCATAAGTTTAATTCTTTATTTATATATTTGATATAATTATATATATATAATTATATAAGATATCATACATATAAAACATATATTTCAACATGCTTTATAATTATAATTATATATATAATGCAATTTTGTATTTGATGAGAGGAATAAAATTAAATCACTTGTTAAGATGTTAAGTAAACAATAATAACATGATTGTTGCCTTCTTAAATATAGTTATGTATAATTGTAGTTATGTTTACAGTAAGACTTGTTAAGTTACTCAAGAACCCTTTAATTAGAATATAATTTTATCTTACATTAATGAGTCTTACTTAACTAAATTTGTACGAGTAACTCATGACGATATGAATTTAGAGATGAGGTTAGGATGTCATCTAAAAGAATTAGGAGTTACATGAAATATGATAGATAAAGATGTATCTACTTAATTTAAGTTTAGTTGATCTGTTGAATGACTCAAGATAAACTATATTTAAATGAGATCTTAGCCTACTAGAGATATTAGAGCAATCTTTCTGAATAGTAGAGAAGGCTATTATTTCAAATAAAAATAGTGGAAGTAACCAAATAAATGATTAAAGTCATGATCTTATTTGGTAGTCTGAGATATACCTAATTACTTGCTTTGAACTAATATTTAGTTACAAGTAGAAATTAACCTTGTTTATTATAGTTAATGAACTAAAATTTTGAACATTGGTTAAGCTTGAGAAGAGTTCTCAAAGTTATTTAGAAAAGTTTTATGTCCATTATGTAATTTTGTTATTAATCTTTGTTAATGATTCAATGATAAGTTTTAGAGATATGTCAAAATCATATAGATGACAAAATGTAATGATATTTTGAGTTGACTGATATCTCATAAAATTTGATAACAACATATAAGATGTATGTTAACATCAAGATAGTAAGATGCAAGAGGTTGCATAGAGTAGAGTTTAAAGTTATATTATCTTTGATAGAATTGTTCTACTCAATTTAGCCTACTAAAAGCTTAAACAAAGGCATCAGTTAAAATTGTTGCTATAGTATGATAATAGTTGTCATAAGAAGAAAATGATTGCATGACTTTTCTTGTCTATATATGATATGATACAAATCGTATATATTTCTAGTTCACGAATTTGAGTATTTGATATTAAATTCAATTCAACATTATTATAATGTTTAGTGCAAGATAAAGATAGATTTTTGAGTAAAAGTAGTTGATCTAAATTTATATAAATAGCTTGTATATGTTGGATCAAAGGAGATTTAACATAAACCGCAAGAGTACAAAGTTGGATAACTAAGAATATCATTTTATGTCATGTTAGTTGAATCAACATGATGAGAATCATAAAGTGACATATAATGATATGTTTATCCTTTTAATATAAAATGTAGGAAACTTATTAAGTTGAAAAATAACCGAATCAACCTTTAGTGAAAGGATGATGATGGCAATTGTTTAATCTTATATATGTGATATATTAGATGTAAAACAATTCATATAAGAATGATACTTGCATTTTGTTATGTTACAAATGATTTTATATGATATAATCATAAGTATTAAATGAAATATTTATTTAAAATTTTGAAAAGTTCAAGTTGTTTAAATTTAAGTAGAAATTAAATAATAAGAATGCTAAAGCACTTCAATAAGGTAAGACTTAAATTTTTTGGTTATCTATAAGGAATGGAATTCTCTAATGAATACCTTTATAACTAAATTTCATAATATTATAGAATTATGTAAAGAGGAATACACATTATGAGATATTGTATGATTCAATATTTATTTTTTCATAGTTATACCTATTATTATAACTTACTTTTAATAGTTCCAATTAAATCAATTAATAATATTCCATATTAGATATAGAATGTTATAACTTTAAAATAGTCAAAGTAAATGATTCGAGATGTGATTTTTAGTTGAAGTATATATTATCCAATAAGTTTAGAACTAAATTGGATAACAAAAAGTTATGAGGGATCCAAAAGATTAGATACAATCTTACAGATTCATACGAATTGTTTGTTTCAATGTATACTTATAAGAGAATGATTCTTAAGATAAGTAGTAGGAGTAAGATGAAACTTAAAAAGTTCAAATCTCATGACAATACAATCAATTGGAATTATTACCTTTTTCGATATAATTGATATATAGATGAAAGGATATGAGATGTTGAAAGATTTACTTTTATGATGAACTCAAAGAGTTTGTTTTGGAGATGATTGTGAATTTATCATGTTTATAAGGTTAGTGGGAGTATAATTATCCTCTTCGGTAGGAGTACATAGAGATATATTGCTTATAGAGAGAATAATAATTCATATTTTAATATTCAAAATATAATTGCCCAACAATGACTCTGATTGGATATGAAAAGGTAACAACTTAACCTGAGAATTAGATATATAGAAATAGATATAGAAGTTGTTTACCTATTCTTATCCATGTACACAAATAATATACAAAGTTTTTTTAGTATTTAAGATATCTTATACTTATGAAGTATGAAAGATATCCATTATTCTATGTGTGAGTCAATATTTTATTTCAAGAATATAAGGATATTAATTTTATAATTAAAATCTGATTAAGCTATCTTTTACTTGGAATATTATTATTTTAATATTAGAAAGGTTACAATGTAGTAATGATTGCCAATGAAACCACAATATACATTTTTATTTAGAGAAATGATTATTTAGATCAAAGAGTTCAATAATGAATTTAGTATAGTTTCTTGCATTGTTTGAATAGTAATATACCGTAGAACCTTAGAGCCATTAGGCATGCAAAATGGAGGTAAGGTGTCATCAAAGATCCAAGTATATATTTACGGAATTTCTCTTAATTATGATGATAATTAAGATAAAAATTGTAAGATTTAAGCAAGTGTTTATTATAGAATTCTTTTAGAATTCATCCACTAAGCCACTATCTCAGCAGTAGTATGATCATCATATAGTGATATGGTATAAGATACCTAAATTATTGGCTTAATGCAAGTGAGAGATTGTTGGTTTATATCCTATATCCATTCTGTTGGTTTTAATTTAGTGATTAATCATTTAAATACATTCTTTATGTTATGCTTATTTAGATGGATATGGTAAAGTTTATAGGATAAATATGAGATTCATATTACATTTATGTATTTTGCTCTAAATTTTTTGTAGTCATTATTCTAAAAGAGTAAAATGACTAGCATGCATTATATTTCTTCCTTACGGCAGAAGTAGTCAATCTTATAGACTAAAGTATGAAGATATTTAAACAAACGTGTTAATGTTTGTTAAAGAACAAGTTCATTGAACTGAATCCATACGAGAATTCCGTTTGGAACATTACTAGTATGCATATGGAAATTATCATTGTGATGATTGTATAAGTGAGCATTTGACCTGAGATCTCTAAAGTAACTTATATAGAAATTGTTATGTTTTGATAATATTTATGACATATTCTAGTTAAAGGTAGCTTAGTCAGTAATCTTTGGATATAACATGGACTATATAGAAGTAGGTTTGTGATCAAAATAGGATTCATCATCCTAAGTGATTAGAGAGGATGCTCAATTGTACTCAATTAGTATTGATTCGAGAAATCGTTGGTCAAGATGGAATGACATTTTGTAAAATAGTTTACAAATGCCATTAATACAATCAATCACTAATGATAGAAAGTAAAATGATTGGAATCAAATAGAGTAGAAATCGTTTTCTATCTAACTGAAACATCATATAATGAAATGATTGAATTATATGAAAAAATTATGCACGAAAAGATTAGTCAAAATCATTTTGATATTTCTAAATATTTAGGTGATCATGACGCATTGTTAGATATCAATCTTGATCTATGAATATAAATTATTTAATTAGAAACCTAAAGATAAATTAAAGGGTTATACTTTATCTAATCCCAAATATAATTTATATTCATTGCTAACTTATTTGGGAACTTAACGAGTCATACACAAGGAATTGGTTAAAAAAGAAAAATAGTATTTAATCAAGTTAGACTTAATTATAAAGTTTGAAAAACTTTATGATTAAATATACAATGTTTAATAAAAAAAGGACCAATATAAGATATTAGGTCATAATTAGACATAAATAATATTTAATAATAATAATAATAATTTTAATTAAAGTTTAAATGAAATTAGAATTTAGTTTTAATTAAACTACTAAAATATCCTAAATATAATATAAATAAGCTTAGAAGAAAGCTAGCACTTCTTGCCTGACACTTGTGCAGCTATGGTGGTTGAGATAAATCGAACTTTAAAAATAGTTCGAGAGAAAAAATATAAAAAGATCAAATTTTAGAATAAGGTACGAACTATAATTCATACTTTATGTGTTAATAGTGTTATAAAATTTAAATGGTCTTAGCTCTCGAGAAATTATACGAAAAGTTCCATATTTAAATTTGTTACAGGAGAGATCAGATTTGTTGAAATATATTCTTTTAGGAAATTAAATCCAATATTTGATCTACAACTAACATAGAATCAAATTGACCTCACATGAAACCCTATCGATGAGAAAGCACAATTTAGAATGTACAACATGTGTGTAACATCCACTTATAGTTTCAAAAAGAAAATGATCATGTACTTTGTTGTGGATCTAACCATAATTTAAAAATATTTACTTGATCAGTACTATCATATTTGTATTTCAAGAGTCTTAGGCTATGTTTAGTTGGACGTAAGATTTTTAATGGAATAGAATAATTTATAATGGAATGGGTTCTAAATGGATGTAATATTAAAAAAAATTTGTTTGGAAGGGATGAAAGGGTTCATAATGTAATATAGAGAAAATGTTGTTTGAAAAAAGGGTTTATAATGTAATATAGTGAAAATTTGTTTATCATTTAAAAAAAAAACGTATTTTTCAACTTGCCATTTTGGAAGGAATTACTATTGAGGCATAATCTTGATGTGATGCATATTGAAAAAAATATTTATGAGTCAATTTTAGGAACTGTGATGGGAATTAATGGGAAATCGAAAGAAACAATTAAGGCTAGACTTGACTCGAAGACATGAATATTAGAAAAGACTTGCATTTGAAAAGAAGAGATGATTAGTCATATATTATTCCCCCTACTTGTTACAACATGTTAAAAAGGGAGAAACAATCTTTCTGTCAGTTTATTCATTCAGTGAAGTTTCCCGATGGGTTTGCATCAAATATTGGCCATTGTGTAAATGTTAAAGGGGAAATTGTCAGGGTAGAAAAGCCATGATTATCATGTACTTTTGTTATGATTACTTCCTGTTGGAATACATAGGTGTTTGTCGAAGGATGTGTCCATAACTTTGAGTCAATTGGGAGAGTTTTTTAAGCAATTATGTTGCAAGACAGTTAAAGTTGAAGAGCTTGATAAAATGGAAAAAGACATAGCTTTGATTATATATAAGCTTGAACTAGTATTCTCCCATCATTTCTGATGTTATGGTTCATTTGGCAATTCAGTTACCTTATGAAGCAAAACTCTGTAGACTGATTTAATTTCGATAGATGTTCTCGATTGAAAGGTAATTAGTATTAACTTTTACTTTTTGAAAGTTATTTGTTAGTAACAATTCCTAATATTTTATATTTTGTTTAGATTTTTATGCTCTTTTAAGCGTTATTTACATAATAGAACTCGACCTGAAGGTTCTATCGTAGAGGTTTATATAGCAAATGATTGGTTGACATTTTGTTCAATGTATTTAAGTGATGTGGAGACAAGATTTAATAAACTAGAACATAACTTGATTTTGATGAAGATGGGTTGTCAATTTTCTGCCAAAAAGTTATGCCACTTGGTGTGGGTAAATATGTGGAGTTAAGTAAAGACGAATTCTAAATCGCCCATTGGTATATTTTGAACAATTGTAAGAAAGTCGATATATATATGGAATATGTATATTCCTTTTGATTCAAGCAATCATATTAGAATTTTGTTCATTGAATCTCATTTCCTTATTGTCATTTACCTTTTTACATAAAGAGCACAAAGAGTCCATTCGCAACAAACGGATTATTAATGTTGAAGAAAGACATAAGCTGACGTTTGTATCATGGTTTAGAAATCAAGAAAGTTACATATTGATTACATATTATGAATAAATGAGAATTTATATGTCAGAATAACTTCTAATTTTATTTTTTCATACAAATGATAGGTTACATAACCATAAAATGCAAGAAGCGACAACAACATTATATCGTTTGGCATATGGGTCTTGCATTTATGAGAAAAATATACAGGTTACATTGTTAATGGGGTGAGTTTTCATATACAAGATCGAGACACTACAAGAAAACAACCCCTTTTGTGACGTTTTAAAAACATCATAAAAGATAAAAAAATGTCATAAAAAACGTCGTAGAAGGTAGTGTAGGTAATAAAACGTCGTGGAAAACCCTGACATTCTGCGATGTTTCAGAACGAAAACTAACAATCCACGATGTTTAAAAAATGTCACAGAATAGGTTATAATCTGCAATGTTTCTTTTTTAAACGTCGCAGATTGTAAGTAATTTATTTTAATAATTATTTTTTTATCCGAAAATAATTTTAATTTAATAATTATTAAATTTTAATTTTCCTTTTTTATTTATCCAAAAATAATTTTAATTTAATTATTATTTTCTTTTTTCATTATTTGGAAAAATAATTTAATAATTTTCAATTTTAATTATTATTTTTTCTTTTATTTTGTTTCAATTTTTGGAAAATAATTTTAATTTAATTATTTTTC
>JANZLD010600630.1:0-12610 GCA_026413575.1 Erythroxylum carthagenense
AGCTCTCCTTTACGTCGACAGTAACCCAATAGTGAGACCAAATTCCTGTGACGAAGCCTTCCAATACTGACAATTTCCGCTACAAATTCTTTCATCCCTTGTCTTGATTCATGTGACACCCTTTTCACAGCAATCTCAACCTCAGATTTTGGTAGCACACCCTTATAAACCCTCCCAAATCCACCAACACCAAGCAACTCATTTTCTCTAAATCCTTGTGTGGCAATATACAAATCCTTGTACTTGAATCTATGTGGCCCGTAATCAATCTCCCAGTCCTCAACCTCTTCTGCAAATTTTCTTTTCCGTCTTATGAAATAAACAATACCTGAAGCTGCAACTATCACCAGAATCACAGATATCACAGGTACCCCAATTGTTAACAGTTTTGATGCCTTCTTTGGACCTATTAGAGGAAGCTTAGGGAATTCAGAGATCTCCAATGCCTGAGCTTGACCATTCATCTTAAAGCTCCAACCGAGGATACAGTGTAATGTTTCGACAGTACTAGTAGCTGATGAGAAGCCAACGTACGACGTCTCACTTAATATTGGTGACAAATCATAGTCCAAAGATAGAAGTGGCCTGGTTGGTTTATCAACATGAATTGGAGCTAAAGTGGCATTTATTTGCTTCCTTATTCCATCATAATCCACCCAAACTTGCATTGGTTTGCCACTGATAAGACTCAAGTTTGTGAACTTACCTCCATGATCAGCATAATAACCTGTCGGAGTCGATTTAACGGATTTTAGACCATTTATATCGAACCCAACGTGGTTGTCGTTAATATCATTGAACTCCCAGCCATCGACTGTGTCAAGCTCCACAGCAAAAACATGGTTGCTCTCTTTGCCATTGTTTGTCAGGTTGAACAAACCAAGAAACTGGCTTGGAAGAGAACCTGGTAGGCCTCTAGTAGGAGCGATTACAAAAGCAAGTCCATGAGCAGCGAGGTTACGATATTCGGATACAATACCAAACACAAAAGAGGTCGAGAAAGAGAAAGCAGAACTGTTAGAAGAGGTCTTGAAGGTTACTGGGTTTGGATAAAAGGCATGGCCTTGCTCTTGCTTGGTTCCATTAGTGAGCATCAAAAGGCCACTGGAGGAGAAAGTAGCTACACCATCAAGGCTTAGATTGGCTGATGACTTGAAGCCATTATAGATGAAACTGAGGTCCTGAGCAGCAGCCACCAAGGTAATGAGCGACACCAGAAGAATTAAAAGCTTGGACAACATTGCCAATCTCTTCCAGCCACTAGAAAAGTTCTAAAAGCCAGTTATGTGATACAAATTTAAGGTTTGCAAGCTCTTAACCGTACATAAAGGGATGGAGAATATCCCTGAATACAAAAACGAAACCGGTCGACGTTTCTGGTTGAGGGATGGAATTTAAAGTCAAATTGTCCAATTTCATAATTTCTTTTGCATATCACATGTTTATGATTACATTACATCTTATAATATTTTTATTATTTTAAATTGCTTATATACATATATATAACACTACAAGAAAAGTATGAAATAGCGACAAAATATTACCGACGGTAAAGAAACCGTCGGTAATTACCGACGGATATATTAAATCGGTCGAAAAAGTTGTTCGAAAAATGAAAAAGGTGGGAATAATAAAATTGTAGTTTGACGACGAAAATTTCCGTCGATAATTTCGTCGGTAAAAGTATCGTCTTCCCTACTCAAAACTTGAACGTTTTTAATTGTCACAAAACGTTATCGTTTGGTTTTCAAACTAAAATGACGTCGTTTTGGTCCTAGAGGGAAAACATTTTTTTAGTGTACCAGAAATGACATCATTTTGGTATCATTTCTGGTACTGAAGCAGAATTTTTTAAGTTAAGCAAAATGATGTCATTTGGTTTTAAACCAAACGACGCCGCTTAGGCGCTGAAACATAACGTCTAAAACCAAACGACGTCGTTTTGGTTTACTTAAAACGCTACCCGAACCCCCCCTCCCCCCGACCTGCCACGCCTGTTTCCTTCTCCTTCCTCCTCCAGCTGTCGCTCCGTCATCCATCGTCTCCCTATTCTCTGTGGAGCTGTTGCGTCTCCGTCATGAGTTGTTATCTTCTCCAACAGTTTTCGTCAAGGTATGGCCGTCTTCTCCAACCTCATCTACTCTCGATGTGTGGGTGTTCGTGAATGAATTTTTTGCAAAATTTGGAGTTAGTTCTTGACAATGAGTTAGTTGCATTGGTTTTGGTTGTTAATAGTTAATACTTTGTTGTCTAAACTACTATTAATGATGGTGAATAATGAAAAAATGTTGTGATTTTGTTGTTAGTTAGGGATGAAACTCTTCAGCATACCAAGTATTTTATGAAATGTATGAGGAGTTTTCCTATGTCTTACCAGTAGGTCTCCAAGTTTACGTTTGAGGAGTCTTACTAGGTCTACAAATATAAGTGACATTGACTCTATCCTTAAACATATTATCTAGTTCATCCAATCTCAAAATTGGAATAAAATCTAGAAAGTCTTTAGTAGGTATTGAAATGTAGTGAAGTACCTCGATTTCGAATACCAATTGAAAAGTACAACCTTGTGTATTCCAATATGATCTACACTAACCATGCCAAATCAAATTTGGTTATAGTGTTAAACATACATTTAGCGTGATGGATAAAATAAACGTGGAGGGAAACGATTTTCTATCATAATCAATTATTAGTCAATGTGATAGAGTTGCTAAATCTCCCAATTCCCCAAAGTAGTCCTTTGGAAATACTTGCATCAATTAAAACCTTTTAAAAGAATTGAGGACAGGGTAATATTATCTTTAATTAGAACTCTTTCATTCAAATTTTATAATAAGACTTTTGATTGGAATGGTAACCATAAACTATTAATTTGTTTTCCTTTAAATTAAATAGTCAATTAAGTACTTTCATATTGATGTTTTAAAAACTTTAAGTTAATACTAGAAAACTTTGGCAGTGGATTATACGATTCCTAATGGTAGCTTGAAAACCTTAAATACTATTATATGATTGAAGTTCATGGTACCTAAATACTTCTCGAAGTCTTTCATTTTATTGGACACTCTAAATACTATATTATGTTTATAGTTCTTAAATAATCCTAACTATCTCTCCAATTATTTCATTTTATTGTAAGGCCTAGATATCTCTCTAGGTCTTTTATTTCAGTGAATAGGTTTGTTAGTTATTAATTCTTAGAACCCCTTTAAGAGCTTCAATTTTTGCCTAAAACCTTAAATACTTCTCTTATTATGTAATTGTTAATTCTTAGAAAGCTCTATATGACCTTTAGTTTTTTAAACCCTAAATACCTTTCAAGGGTTTTAATTGTTAACTTATAGATACATCTTTAGTACCTTCAATGTTTGTTTGATAACTAAATCCATCTTTAGACTTGCAGTTATTAATTCTTAGAAACATGTCTAACACATTCAATTTTTGTTTAGAGCCTTAAATACTAGTGTAGGTTTGTAGTTGTTAATTCATAGTCCTAGCCAAGACCTTCAATTTTTACCTAAAACCTTTGATAGTTATTTAGCTTTGTAATAGCTAATTTCTATAAACCTCTATATGATTTTCAAAATTTTTCCTCTTTAGGTTTATAGTTTTTAATTTCCTAAAATTTCTCTAAGAACTTCATTTTTTTATCTAAAGTCCCAAGTACCTCTTTTAGTTTGCAGTTGTTAATATTTAAAATCCTCTAGAGGACTTTCAATTTTTTTTAAAAACCTAGATATCTCACTAGTTTTGTAATTGTTAATTCTTAAGAGCTTATTTAGGATCTTTAAAATTTTTCCCCAAAAACTCTAAATGCCTCTCTAGGTTTGTATTTAATAATTCTCAAAAACCCCTTTAGGACCTTCAATATTTATATAAAAATCTAAATATTTTTTTAGGTTTTAAAATTTAATTTTCTCTTATTAAATTTTTATGTCTAAATCCTGAATACGTCTTTATGCCTTTTTAGAAGAAGACGTATTCAGGATTTATAGAAGTTCCTTTTTAGATTTTTATATAAATATTGAAGGTCCTAAAGGCATAAAGACATTTTACTTTCCGGAGTTTGAGGTACAATATGCAAATAAGTTCCTTTTTCATTTATTTGTATACATTAATTACATAAATTAGATTAGATTATAAGTTATCGAATTTTTTCCTTTTAATTTCAAAAACAATTTTACTGAGATTCTGGTATCGACGGGGTCATACATGATGTATGGGAGAGGCGACCTCGTACACGCTATTGTGACTTTATTAGTGCGATACACAAGGCTGGTGTACGACCGCCTTATATTTCTGAGGGCATATGGAGTCGTTGGCAGGAGTGCTAGACATCACCTAAGGCAATGTTCATATCAGGGCGTAACTCGACCAACAAATTTGGAGGCCCAGGGGGAGACAATCTTCCCCTTCATACAGGAGGATCAATTACCTACTACGAGCATGCAGAGAAACATGTAAGTATCTAATTATTACACTTATATTCTAATTTTTTACTTTGTTGTTTTTCAATTTAAATTGATGTGTGAATGTTGTGATGATGGATAATGATCATGGTATACATGTTTGGTTCCATATATGGTTGTGGTGAGTTATTTTCTTTGTTTAACAGGGGGCAATATCATAAAAATAGAGGAGATTCTGCTGAAATTTTTATAAATTCTAGTTTAACTTAGAACATTTTATTGTTATGCAGGAAAATCTATACGCATAAGGCTTACATCCCGTCAGTTGTTTTTGCATACTCACACTAAGAAGCAAGACAGTGTGACATTCATCAACAGCCGATGTAGAGAACTAAATGTATGTGAAATTCATGCTTTAATATTCATTCTTCATAGCTATGACTTACTAATTATAATATAAGCATTGCCTCCTAATAGGACCAAATACAATAAACAATTCAGCGACAGTCTCAGGGAGAACAAGCTGTTGATGAGAGCCAAGCATATTTTTATGCAATGGATGGTAGGGACAGTCGTGGAAGGATCTTCGGGCTAGGCTCATTTGGAAACACATGTTATTCGCACTCCTCTACATCCAGTACAACAGCATCAAGTAGACGGTTGATAGTGGAACATATCCATCAACTTGAGGGCACAGTGCAGACCTTGACAAGTCAGTTGCAACAGACAATGGAGTACTTGACTAAGCTCCAAAATGACATGGAGTAGTTAAAGGGGAGGCCTATAGACTCAGACCATTCGTGCTCACCAAGACAATAGGATTGTTGTAGTCATTTGGTTTGAATTTATGTAAAATTTAATGATTTTATTATCAATGAAGAAATTTTTTCCTTTATATGATCAATTAATTTTTTGTTTAAACAAATTAAATATATAAACAAATCAAAAAATTATGCACAAATAATTCATAGCTGTTGAAATGATCCAAATCAAATTTAATGTCAAGATTTTAAAAAAGAAAATACTTACAGACGGAATTGTGTTAAATTGATGAGAATGTGTATTATCGCTACCGACGAAATTAAAGTCTCCGTTGGTAAGTTAAGACATATTTACCGACAGTTTGCAGTAAACCATCGGTAAATGTTTAGGGTTTTTACAGACTGAAGTTTGGTTTCCGTCCTTAATTTGAGCGATATTTACCAACGATTATTGACAAACTGTCGGCACATATTCACATTTTTACTTTGCATTCATTGACGATTTATTATAAACTGTTTGTATCCATACCGACAGAGACGAATACTTCCATCGGTAAATTTACCGACAGAAATAGATTCCGTCGGCAACTTTACCGACCCCCAATTTTGCGACGATTTTTTCCGTCAGTGGATACTATCGCAAAATTACATTACTTACAGAAAGTTAATGTTTTCCGTCGGTAAGGTCTGTCAGTAAATGCTCTTTTTCTTATAGTGATATATTTTTTAGTGTATATATATATATATATAATGAATCTTTTAATTATTTTAATATATTATGTAATTAATTACGAAAAGGATGTGTATAAACTATTTTTATTTTAATAATAAATTCTATAAAAGTTTTGAAAATAAATTATATTGGTCAAACTTGTGTAGGGTGGTCCATGAGCTATTGGACAATAAGCTGATTAGCTATTTTGTGAATTGACTGTAATCCAAACAATCACTGAGCAATTTCAACGTGATTATGACTAGTCTAATGATAATAAGTGATTTTTTTAATTCTTATGCCTAGCTAATTTGTTAGTAACTCCTAGTTAACCTTATACTTCTAACTAATAGTTATGACGAAGGTTAATATGTTTGAGAAAAAAGTTACTTTAAAAATGACAATTTCACTCGAAAAGTTTAAATCAATTCATAATACTAATGTTATTTTAATATTATTAAGACAATATCATTTTAATTTGTAATATTTTAAATTTATAGCTCAAAAGGACATTGTTTTATTTTAATTAGTGATATCAAAATAATATCATGTTAAAATTATTAAATTATAATATGTAGCCATAACTATCTAAATTATTTATTAGTATCTAACGGTATTTTAGACAACTTTAATGACTATAAATACCAGCCCAACACTTGCCCCGTGTATAATGCTGTTTTGATCAAGTTGTCGGCAAGTCTTTCCCTTCTTTATGTCTATGTCATTACAGCTTTCAGAATTTAATATTAGACAGTACAACAAAATTCCTCTCTCTGTCACAATCCATGAAGCAGTACACAAGTAAGGATGGTAAATGGTTCCAGCTGATTAATTTTAAGTTAATTAAATTTTAACTAATTCAATAATTAGAACAGTTTGCATCTTTTATTATAAAATATTTAAAACTTAAGATTAAAATAATATTATTTTAAATAATTTAAACGAATATTAACTAAAATTTAAACTGAACATAAGTCATTATTGAAAGATGGAGGCAAGTCAATCTAATAGATAAATATTAACTAAAATTCAAACTGAACATAAGTCAGTATTGAAAGATCGAGTCAAGCCAACCCAATAATAATCCCGATTTGTTACTTTCTCTATTTACAATTATAGAGTCTAAAAATGAAAAAGTATTGTTTTATTCAACATCAAAATTTGACTTCAAAAGAAGTAGGCTTCAGACATCAACTCTCTGAACCTAGTCAAAGTTTAATTAAGTGCCCAATACTAAGGCCTACACAGAAGAACAAAGCTAAGTCCTCTCTGTAACCTGATACCAGTATGAGTCTCAGGTCTCAAGAGCTTGTTTGTTGTTTTTGTTCGGATTGGAACATTCCAATTAGCCTGCAAAGAAATGCTACGGGGGAAAGTCTAACAATGATTAAGTGCCACTTTATTGTAACATATACTCTTTGCTTGTCTTTTTATCAGCTTTTCAAAAACTTAAGAACCCTATTATGGGTTGAATATTGGAAAGAACAAATCGTCGAGTAATTGATAATCCAATCTAGAGATGACAATGAGATGATTCAGATTTGACTTACTGTTAGCTCAATATTTATTATTAATGTTTTTGACGATAACTACAAAATATTTGAAAATTAAAATTAGATTTTATTTTCTTGTATAGGCAACGATATAATTTTTAAAAGGAAATAAAATAGTAAGAATAATGCTTCCTTTCTTGCAAGAATCTTGTTAATGATCTTACCTTATTAGAGATAATTTTATAATATCCAGAAGGATCCTACTAATCATATATTTCGTCAATTAGCTCCAAGACATTGTCATATTTATTTCTTAACATTTGAATATTGGAAGATTTCAGCAGAGATATTATCAAAGATTCGTTAAACACAAAGTCAACTCAAAATCAAAATGAAACAATGGCTAGTTGAAGAAAATGCTTATTTAAGAAAAAGTCATTGCAGTTGCGAACAAGAAGTTAAGAAGCCAGATTTTTGAAATACATCAAAGGCATCAATACTCTTAAAAGTCATACCTTTATCATATTTCTTGTGCCTTAGAAAGTGAAAATTCTTCTTGAGAGAAATCATTGAAGCTCACATCGAGCAAATCACTTTTTCATTTGTTGAGAGCTTTTAGAGGCTAGTTAAATACTACTAGTGTAGAAAATTGAACAACCTTGAAAAATATGTACTTATGAGTTTGAAGATGCTCATCAAATTATTACTTGAAAATTTAATGAAACACTCAAGTTAGATACTTAGGGACTAGATGTAGGCTTGAGTTATAAGTTGAATTAGTATAAATCGACTGTGTCATTCTCTCTCTTTTTTTAACTTTAAAATTTTGCATTATAGTGTTTGTGTTTCATATTTGTAAGAGGCTCCTTCACTTTTATATTAGGCTCTTTCTGTTCTCAACTTGTAAGAGGTTCTTTTTAATTTTAACAGGCGCCTTCTGTTTTAAAGTGTTTTAATATGATTTATCGTTTAGCAAGCTCCTATCATTTAAAAGGCTCCTATCATTTAACAGGCTCCTTTCATTTAAAAGGATTCTATCGTCTAACAGAGTCCTTTCTTTTTGAGCGCTATCAGGCTCCTATTGATTAAACAGGCTCCTTTCATCTTGAGCATTAGCATGTTCCTTTCAATTAATAGGCTCTTTTCATTTTCAATGTTAACAGGATTATTTCGAGAGTTTATATGACCCTTCTATTTATAAATTTATTTTGTTTAGTAAAATCTTATCAATTTGAAAGTATCTTGCAAATTATTTTTTTACACACAATTCACCTCCCTTTTACGTGTGCTTGCTTTATCATCGACCTCCTTTTGATGGTACAAATTTGATATGATTTGGATTTGACACAACCTCCTTTTTTATGGTACAAATTTGGCCTAAATCTCGATTGAATTGGAGTTGAAATTACAACAACATTGTTTTGATATAATTTATTAAAACAATATTATTTGATTAATATATTGAAGAATTTATAAGACAAAATAATATCTTTATAATTAATTATACCAAAGCAATGTTATTTTACTAAATTATCTTAGGTTATTTTCAGTCAGGTTGAATTAATTCTCTAAGTTTAAGTCCACCCCTAAACTCAACTCCAACCAATTCAAACTCAATATGTTGATTATAGGTCGAATTTAACTATTTTTGCTACTAACCTTGCTCAGTAAATTTTTAACCTATATAATTTTTGTTGAGATTTTTGCTACATAATTATTGTGATTGTAAAGCTGTAAATATATTCTTAGAATTTTGATTTCTAGCTGTAGGATTAAATTTTGGGATTTCTTCCCTTATTGTACATTATAATTTCTTTCTTCTCCTTCTCATCTGTCAAGTTGGTATCACAGATTACAAAACCTTTGAAAATGAGTGAAAAACAAAATAAATCATATGGATCAAAATCTAATCATATTGTTGCTCAATCCGAAGAAGTATTTAATGCATGCATCATTCTTTCTAAATCAAATTATGATGTTTGGTTACAACTAATGGAGGTGTATATTGCTAAAGGGGGGGAACTCTCTTATATTTATGGCAAAATAAAGCCCCCTACAAAATCTGAAGATGTGTAAAAGAAGTAGTATGCTAAAATCAAAAAGTTAAAAGATGGTTGCTGATGTCTATGAGTCAAGAGATTATGAAGCGATACTTACAATTACCTATAGCCTATGAAATCCAAAGTGCACTAGTAAAAGCCTTCCATGATGGAAGTGATGAATTGTATTCTTTTGCCTTAAACCAAACGGCATTCACTACAAAACAAAGTGGAAGACCTCTCTCTCAATACTTTGGATAGTTAACTAAAGTCTTTCAAGAATCGGATCACCGAGACAAATTTGTCATAAAGGATCCTGAAGATGTTGAAGCATACCGAAAGTTGATTGAACGACTAAGGGTGCACATATTCCTAATAGGTTGACATGTTGTTGTTTGAACCAGTTCGTGGAGAGATTCTAAAGAAGGAATCAATTCTGAACATGGAAGAATGCTATGCATTAATTGGACAAGAGGCAATATGCTGTGAAACGTTGAAAGGAGAATTTGGAAACCTTGAAGTTATTGTTGTGGTGGTTAGGAACAAACCAAAGACAACTACTGGTGGTGAAAGGTCTACATACATAGTCACTCATTGCAACCAAACTAAACATTAAGATTGTTGATGTGAACTTATAGGATATTCAGATTGGTGGGACCATAAATGAGCACCAAAATAAGAATTCCAAGAAGACTCCAACTATTGTTTGAGACCAAAAGCAATGATGATGCTGTTGAGAATAATTAGACATTAGTAGCAGCTATAGGTAATGGTGTTAAGAATACTAATGTTTTGGAGCTACAAATTATATGATCTTTGATTCTAGACAACTTATTAAACTCAAAGAGTCCTTACAAAAAAAAAAATTTCTACTGCCAATGGTGATAAATCCCCAATTCTTAAGACAATGTCTTTAACTCTCACTAATACTCTAAATTTAGATTATGTTTTGGTTGTTCCATCCTTGTATTATAAACTTTTGTTTGTTTCTCAAATAACAGTAGCCTTATCTTCTATTATAATGTTTTGGCTAATTTTTGTCTCTTTAATGACATCTAAACAAAGCAGACGATTGGTTTTGACATTAGGAGAGAGAAGTTGTATCATCTGGACCTAACATTAAGGAGTTTAGACAAGTTGCATCAAGTTTTTGTGGTGGATGATTAAAAAGTTGAAAAAATAAATCTAAACTCTAGTTGTGGCATCGATGTTTGGGATATGCATCTTTTAGGTATCTCAAAAACGTAATTCCCAATTTGTTTGAAAAAATTGATGTATCTAGTTTTTGTTGTGATATTTGTGAACTTGCAAAATGTCATAAAAATTCATTTCCGTAATTGTTAAATAAAAGTCCCTTACACTTTATGGTTATTTAATTTGACGTACAAGATCCATCCAAAATTCCAACTTTGGGTGGGTCTTGTTGGTTTGTGACTTTTATTAACTTGGTTGTAATTAATGAAATCCAAGAGTGAAGTGAATTTATTGTTCCAAAAATTCCATAAGATCATTCAAACTCAATACAATGCACATGTTAGAGTTCTTTACAATGATAGTGGTGAAGAATATCAGAGCTTTGGATTGAAACATTATTAAGGTATTATTAATCAAACAACTTGTATGGATAAACCCCAATAGAATAGGGTAGGTTAGAGGAAAAATTGATATTTACTAGAAGTTATTCATGCCTCTTTAATTCAAGCTCATATGACATTGACCTATAAGGGAGAAGTTCTTGCTTCTGTTGTTTACTTGATTAATAAAACTCCCTTATGCTCTTTTGAATATCAAACAATATTTCAAGTTCTAACTAACGTTGTAGCTGTGCTACTGATACCAAATTTGCCTCCTCATGCTTTTAGATATGTAGCACTTTTGCATATCTATGTTGTTTATTAGCATTCTTGTTAGTAGATGTGGCTTGGAAGATAGATGGAATTGGCATTTTAAGAAGTCTAGATTCTATAGTGTCAATTGGAAAGTTGTTTGGAATATGAGAATTCCTCCAAAAATGACAGAATTTTTGTTACATTCTCTCATGGGCATCTTGCCAACTAGGTTGGCGCTTCGTAATAAGGGAATTCATGTTCCTGTGGGTTGCCCTTTTTGTGGTTTACATCATATGCTAGTTAAGTGTGTACAGACTAGACAATGTTGGAAGTTTGTTGGGTTGGTCACGTGTTTTTTTTCTTCTGATTTTCTATTGCCATATCTCCATCATAACACATGTGGGATTGTTGAAAAGATTGCAACAATTTTGTGGGGTCTATGGTATTTTCAAATTGACCTGATTTGGAATGGGAATCAAGCTCCTACTAGCACGATCATTCATATGTATTTGTCTCAAGCTATAAACTAGCAACAGGTAAGATCTTTTGAATCTCATACTGCTCCAGTTGAATATGGTCAAGGCTCTAACTTATTAATGTGGCGAAGTCCTATTATTGGGTGAATTAAATGTAACATCGATGCCACTCTCTTTCTTGGACATAATGTGTTTGGTGTAGTTGCAGTTCTTAGAGATTCAAATGGTGTATTCCTTCATGCACAGACATACACATTTGCTGGAACTCCATCCCCAAAACTTGCTGAAGCTATTGCTATTCGAGAAGCACTTTCTTGGCTTATCTCTTCCTAGCACTGCCACGTTGATCTTGAAATAGATTGTCAATATGTTTTTCATGCACTCCAGGCTAAATATGTTATACTATTAAAGACTGGTACTGTTTTGTTAGTCTGTTTGTTCTTTGCATGTCAAATCACTGGCTTATCCTTTCACTGGATTTCAAGATTAGGTAATATGGTTGCTCATTCTCTCACAAAAGTGCCCATGTTTTATCCTAATCCAATGTTCTGGACTCCTACTCCTTTTCTTGGTAATGTATTTGATTATGATGTTTCTAATCCTAGCACGAGACTTTAGTTTGGGTAATTAAGTAGATTTGTTTTGGTTGGGTTAGCATGTCTGTGCTTTAGTTATTTGTATGTTATGTTAGTTAAATTAAAATTTTATTCTTAAAAAATAAATAAGTAAACATCATTGCAATAAGCTAGCTCCACAAGCCTTGCGATGTGTTTTTATTAGGTATGCGACAAACCAAAAAGGGTACTAGTGTTATCATCCTCCAACTAAATGTATGTTCATAATGGATGTAGTCTTTCATGAAGATAAAATGTATTTCTCTATGCCTGAACT
>JANZLD010600669.1:0-12605 GCA_026413575.1 Erythroxylum carthagenense
GTGAACTTATCAAGTTTTGTTCGAATGACGTTAAAATAAGTTCGATTTGAGGTTTCTTTCGTGGTGAGGAATTCCTCTCTCGTGAGATGCAGGTCCAGATGTCACGTAGGACTTCGGGCATGCGACTCACCGGGGAGGGGTTCCAACAATATTAGTGACCAACATATATTTTGTCACAATTACAATTCATTGTCACCAAAATTACTTTAGTGCCAAATTGCATATGGTTTTAGTGACAAAACTTAGAGATAAATGAAAACGTGACACTATTAATATATTAATAGTGACAATTTAATTGTGAAAGATACTAAATTATCACAATTATCATTGTAGTAGGACAAAGTAAATAAATCATCACAGTTAATCTAAAGAGTAGTGTCAATCAATTGTTTTGTCACCAAAAACCTCATTTCTATTACAGAATAATAGTTAGTTACAAAAAAGTTGTCACTAAATTATGAAAAATGGTGATCATAGTGATATTTTCTTTTTTGCAGCAATAATAAGTAAAAACTAACTAATTTAATTTTTATTGACGAAAGTTTTTGTCACAAAAAGTAAAATATGATGTGATGGTAAACAATTTCGTCACAGTAAGAGAAAAATATTAATGACCAAACTATGTTTTGCCACAACAATTAGAAAATATTAGTGACCAACATATATTTTGTCACAATTACAATTCATTCCCGTCAAAATTATTCTAGCGCCAAATTCCATATACTTTTAATGACAAAACTCGGTGATAAAAGAAAAATTAATACTATTAATATATTAATAGTGACAAATTAATTGTGAAAGATACTAAATTGTCACAATTACCATTGTATTAGTGACAAAAAATAAATAATCATAGTTAATCCAAACAATAATGTCAATCAATTATTTTGTGACAAAAACCTCATATCTAGGACAAAATGATATTTAGTCACAAAAAAGTTGTCATTAAATGTCTTAACTCTTATAGTGAATGGAGGTTTTGAAGAAGTTCAAAATGTTTGATTGTAATTCTATAAACATAGTTATTGAAAATTGGACTAAAATTATCAAAGTATAAAGATGGAGAAAAGGAAAATCATATTGATTTCAAAAGTCTTTTGAGAAGTTTAAGATATTTAATAAGTACAAGGCTTCTTTTATATAGTTAGCATAGTAAGTCGATTTATGGAAATTCCTACCTCCACTAATAAAAAAATTGTTAAGAGGATTCTTTGCTACTTAGAAGATACACTTTTGAACTACTTTATTCATCTTCTAGTAATTTCAAACTTATGGGATTTTATGAAAGTGATTTTGTGGGAGATATTGATGATAGAAAAAATACAATTTGTTTTGCATTTTATGGATAAGTTTGTTATCTCATGGAGTTCAAAGATACAACTTGTTATTAAATTTTCAACTTGTGAATTCGAATATGTGGCAACAATTTTTTGAACTTGTTATGCTATTTAACTTGTGAAAAACTTGACTTGCTACTTGTAGCCATGTTGATCAAAATGACTAAGTTTCATGACTTGACCAGTCGCTCTCCCTCGTGTTGGAAGATTATCTTACCTTGTGGTCGACATTCCATTCCCCTTAGTCCTAGGCGCTTGTTCTATTTTTATTTGAATGGGCTGAGCGTCTCCCTAGATACAGTACATATGGTCAGCCCTTTTAGTGTCTCGATGATACAAACAAAGAAAAGACCAATTCCAATCACATCCTCTAAAAATGAAAGTCAATCTTTACCAAAGGAGGAAATTGAATCGAACTTCACAGCCATCTCTTTTTTTCCTTCCCTGCCCCTGAAAAGAAAATTGTATTTCTTTTTAACAAGTGGCTAAGAGTTAGTAAACAACCTTGGCCTTTTGGCAAGAGGTTTAATGTCTCCTTCCTTTCCGGTTTGGCCGCGATATGACACCTAAACTCGAAGTTACGAGAAGATCCGATTGGATCTGATCCATTAAGATTCCACAGATCTAGCCGATTTGGTCTAGTCCTATCCAACCTGACCCCACAACTATGAATGAGAATATATATAAGCCTATTCCAGTCTGGTTTGATGTGGAATGAACTTATAATCATGGAATGGACTTAATTATTAGATTATAGATTATAAGTTCATAACCCTAGCTCATTACTAATTCTTTAATACCAGTTAGTAAGAGGGATCTTGAACTAAGAAATAGCATCTAGAAGCTAACAAAGGGTATCTTAAGCAATTTCAATAATTAGGTTCATTGATATTCTTGGTATAGTAGATGCTGTCACACATACAATCATACTCAGCCCCCATAAATGGTCTTAAGACTTTGCAGGGACATGTTTTTGGTAAACAGTCACCCGGGCCTGGTCACTGTGACCCTCTTTGTGAGGAGGCACCCCTTCTCCCAAACTTACGGGGCTATTTTGTCAAGTTTCTTGGAGAGAGTTGTCTCACGCCCCTAGATATTCTCTACCTACCCACCTATGTCAGTTTTGGGTACAAGTACCCTTTTGTTGAAGGTCTTTCAAGCTTTCTTGGGAGTCTGACATGGGTTACTTCAACGTCGTACTGCTCGGTACTCAAACATTGACTTGAGGTATTTTCTCTAACCCTTTTTACTCTGAAAAAGCAAGGATACCATGTGTCCTAGAATTGATAACCATCTTTGGACTAATCTAACCACCTCTGTCCCTTGGGACCAACACGGGATAGTACAAGACTATTCACTTGTTGATGTAAAAGAAGCTACATAGATTTGAATTGATAATAAGTCTACACAAACACTTGCCAATAATCTAGTGTTTTATGATCAGAAAATGCATATAAATATTAGATATCATTTATAAAATATATTACCAACAAGGAAGTAGAGCTTAAGTATTGGAAAACTCTAAATTCTGTTGTAGATATATTCATAAAGGCATTAAGGTTTGAAGATTTTTGAAGATTAAGAGCAAGATCTGTAATAATGAAGAAAATTTTAAATTAAGGAGATGTTAAAAATATGAATTTGAAATTTCTAGAATATGACTCTAGAATTGCATGGTACTGACAATAGATTAAATTAATTTAGTAGTCCTTTTATAACCAAAAACGTCTTCTAATATTAGGTGAATTATTTATATTGATATATATGGTCTTTCCATAAATAGAGAATGAGCACTTATATAAATACTATTTTCCATTTTGTAATAGTCAAAATAAAAATAGAAGAAAGTTCCTTTTCATTTTTTTTCATTTCTTAATATGAACGACTCTTTCATTAAAGAGTTTTAATGTCTTTTGCATGCTTTTAAATTTAGGTGGTCATACCTAAGCTTATATGACTTGGAACCCAAGGATGTTCTTATGAGTGACAATGCTGGGGGAATTGCTGTGGATGGGAAGATGTGGAGGTCGATTTCGTTGGCCTATTCAGAGGGGCTTGTAACTGACAAAGCTCCTACACACACTCCTCCTAACAAAGATGAAGTGTTCTCCCATGCCTAATTTCCCTGTAGTCATTAGGGATATAATTGTAACTTTGACCGTCAGATATTCCTAACTTTTAGCATGTTGAGCCTTTAAGCAACATATATTAATCTTTTCAAAGTTGAATATTTTGCTTGCTTGGATGGATTTTGTTCTTGAACATGGAGATTCTCGTGGTTTCTGTTGGCAAGCAACAACTTTCCTTATTATAGGATGTAAGATAGCATCTTGTAGTGCTTTTTTATTCAACGATGAAGTGCTACCATGTTTGAGTTTTTACGTGCAGATGGGTCTTGAGACCAACTTCTGACTGATCAACTATCTTCGTGATGCCCGTTTGCATAATTCTACATTGAGGCATGACCACTTATTAGTTAATAGACGTCCTATATGCATAACAGCTTGGACAATTTTGCATTTTAGCGTGATTATCTATAAGCAGATCTATGTCTTTATGTGCTCAGCTGCTTTTAACAAATCTACGTCTTAGTGTCTTGGCGTGAATGCTTTTAAGCAGATCAACGTCTTTATATGCATGACCGTTTTAGCAGGTCTACATCTTAGCACGATCGCTTTAGAGGGGATTGACATCTTTACATGCTTGACCACTTTTAGTTGCTCTATGTTAGACCCCTAAGTTCAGTCTGCGGGATCGTGCGAGTGTTAGCGAGCCTTGGCTAATGCTTGGCATGTAAATTGGCACGAGGAAGGCATGTTGATGAGGAACAAGGCAAAATCTTGCGAGTTGGTGAGCAAAACCTGAGGAACTTGCGAAGCAAGCGAGGGATGCGGGAAGTATCAATGAAGATCTCGAGGGTAAGCAAGATTCGATATGTGTGGGCATGTGTAGACGTGCATTGGTGAAAATCTTCAAAGAGACGAGAGATTCGGATGCGAGGTTGCACGGAGTTGGAAAACTAAGTCATGCGAGACCCGAGGGTGCCTGAGAAGGCGCAAAGGTGTATGAGACTCGCGAGGATGCTCAAAGGCATACAAGGGTGACGAGGCGTCTAAACACTTAACTTCGGCGAGGCAGGTCGAAAGTATGTAAATGGGCAAGGTTTTTATACTGACTCAGATTATGACTTGTGACTTAGACATGGAGCGACGAGACTGTACCATGAGTGAGTCTGACATGGAAGAAGGACTTGTCTATTAATGGACCTATGTGCGGATAGGCTGTGTTAAAAATACTAAGATAAATGTGGGCGAGTGAGATCAGACTTACTGCGAATTTTGGTAGAGCATCGGACCTTGTGGAGATTAACTAGACCTAGGCTAAGACTTGACGGACTAAGGACTTGGCTATGCTCGGATTGATAGACCACGACTATCGGACTTGTTGTAGGAAGCATTGGATCAGATCAGTGTGCTAATGGGCTTCGGTGAGATCACATTACATCATTAGCAGATAGGGATCGCAGGGAGAT
The DNA here is from genome assembly GCA_026413575.1 of Erythroxylum carthagenense. Taxonomy (NCBI): domain Eukaryota; kingdom Viridiplantae; phylum Streptophyta; class Magnoliopsida; order Malpighiales; family Erythroxylaceae; genus Erythroxylum; species Erythroxylum carthagenense. The sequence continues at coordinate 4,870 of JANZLD010600669.1, forward strand.
CTTAGATGATGTGGCAATGATTGTGAGTTAGAGTTACAGTGAAACTCAACATATGAAGATAGTGGAGATCTTCGCGGATAAGGATGTTAGTATTCTAGATAGTGTTCTAGATAAATGTAAACTCTATCTTATGTTATTTTGTTAGATTCTATCTTATCAATTAGAGTCTTATTTGGATGGTGGTGTCATCCAATTGGTTCATGTATTCTTATCTGATAAAGATAGATGTGATCTTAGGTAGTACAGATTTAGTAGAAATCTGTGACTCCAGGCTAGGACGCCTATATATAGCTCATTCGAGCTTTGCTCTTCTCATTCAGTCAAGAAATCAGAGAGAGCATTCTTTGTATTCTCTTGAGGGAAAGTAATACAAAGTTGGTTTTTTTTTACCGTACATCTGTGTGCTTTCTTGTTGCCTATATTCTTTATTGCTTCTGCGTTATTTCTTCGAGAGTGTGCAAGGTAAACACTTCGAGGGTGGGGAAAGGCTGAGTCTTACTTTAACGTATCTAAATGAGATTGCCGTACAAAGGGTGTGAGCGAGCAACTTTGGGTGAAAGTTCGAGTCTCCAAGGTGACCTTTGTAACAACTGGTATCAGAGACAAAGTTTGAAATGGCAGTAGACAACTTAATAGAACGAATGTCTAGGGTGGAGACACTCCTTGGACTTATTCCTCAGAGGGAGGAAGAAGTCACTTCTCATAGTACTCGTTTCGAGATGTTGGAGTTGAGGATCCAACAGTTGCAACAACAAATAGTGGATTTGTTGAAGGCACAAGAGGAGTCGTAGTTTGAGATTACTATACTGAGGCATGCCGTTGCAATGCTAGATGCCGAGTGAGGTGAAGGATCAACACCGCAACTTTCTTCTGTGAAAGTACATAAACCGAGGGTGTTCGAAGGTGTGTGGGATGCCAAGGTGTTGGAGAACTTCTTGTGGAATATGGAGCAGTACTTTGCAGTTGCTAGAGTATCAGAGGCTAATAAGGTCAATGTAACAGCCATGTAGTTGGATGGGGATGCCAAGCTCTGGTGGAGGATGAGGACCTTTGCAGAGATTAGTGTGGGTAAAACTCCTGTAGATACATGGGAGCTAATGAAGAAGGAGTTGAAGGATTAATTTCTTCCCATGAATACTTCTTGGCTCTCGAGGGATGCCTTGAAGAAGCTAACTCAGGATGGATCGGTAAGAGATTATATGAAATCTTTTAGTTCTCTCTTACTTGATATTGAAAACATATCAGACGAGGACAAACTCTTCAACTTTTTATCCCGGTTACAACCGTGGGCACAAATGGAGTTGCAGAGGGAAAATGTGAAGGATGTGGTTAATGCAATCGCGACCGCTGATGCCTTGGTGGACTTTCGAACAATAAAGGAAACTAAGGTAAACTCCTACAATTCTATGAAGGGCAAAGGCCATGCTCAACAGGAGAATGCTGAGGGGAAAAAGAAAAAGGATTCCAAGAAGGGAGACTTCAAGTGGAAAAGCAAACAAAATGGTGGCTCTGAGAGTGGGGAGACATCCTCCAGAAAGGGTAAGACTACTTGTTATCTGTGCGGTGGGTCACATAATGCAAGAGAATATCCGAGGAAAGAGAAGCTAAACACCTTAATAGCCAAAGAAGAGGGTGAATCTTCGGAGGAGGCTACGCTAAATCTGATTGCGTTGTTGAATGCGATTAGTAAAGAATATAATCCTTATGATGAACTGATGTATGTGAAGATATAGGTTAATGGGATACAGGTTACCGCGAGGGTGGATACGGGTGAAACACATTTCTTGGTAGCAGAAAGCATGGTGTGCAAGTTGGGGCTTAGAATGTCTAAGACCCCGACAAAGGTAAAGACCCTGACGGGTAAGGCACAAGCGGTGATGGGAGCTGCTTACAACGTTCTAGTAAACATAGGGAATTAGAGTGCTAGGATGAATTGCATGGTTGTACTACTTGAGGATTTTGAGTTGATATTGGGGATCGACTTCCTTAAGGCAACAAAGACTGTGCTGTATCCTAGTTTGGGAGGTATGATGTTTATGCATGGTGAAAAATCCTTCTTTGTTAATTGATGTAGATTCGTTGGTGGGACAAAAGAGACTACGACATCGGTAGCACATATGTCGGCTATGATTATTAAAAAGGAGCCAAACTATGCTTGAGGAAACCTAAAACAGAAGGTAGGTAAGGAGCATATCATTTCTAGGATCACAGAGGATCAAGGTGACAAGGAAAGCTCAGCGGATCGAGCTCTTCTAAACATGTCTTTGGCGGGCGCGGTGATCCTTGAGGAGGCAAGTCCAAGTGGAAGCAAAGACATCCTCGATGGATTGGGAAAATGGTATGTGAGTGAAATACCAATTGAGATGAAGACTTGCTACCGTCTCCAAAAGCTAACTATGGAGTCTTCGAGGGAGCCGGTCGTGGAGGAGTGCCCACAGATTATTTCAACGAGGGCGTGGAATTCTTCTAGTGAGGGTGGTTTGTTAGACCCCTAAGTTCAGACTGTGGGATCGTGCGAGTGTTGGCGAGCTTTGACCAATGCTTGGCACGTAAGTTGGCACGAGGAAGGCGTGTTGACAAGGAACAAGGCGAGCAAAATTTGAGGAACTTGCGAAGTAGGTAAGGGATGCGGGAAGTATCGACGAAGATCTCGAGAGTAGGAGAGATTCGATACGTGTGGGCACGTGTAGGTGTGCATTGACAGAAATCTTCAATGAGACAAGAGATTCGAGGGTGAGAAGGCGAAAAGGTGTATAAGACCCACGAGGATGCGCGAAGACATGCGAATGCGACAAGGTGCCTAAACACTTAACTTCGGCGAGGCAGGTCAAAGGTATGTAAATGAGCGAGGTTTTTATACTAACTTGGATTGTGACTTGTGATTTAGACATGGAGTGATGAGACTACACCGTGAGTGAGCCTGACATGGAAGATGGACTTGCCCATGGACGTGCATTAATGGATCTATATGCGGATAGGCTATGTTAAAAACAGTAAGGCAAATGTGGGCGAGTGGGATCAGACTTGGTGCGAATTTTGGTAGAGCATCAGACCTTGTGGAGATTGACTGGACCTAGGCTAAGACTTGATGGACTAAGGACTTGGCTATGCTCGAATGGATGGACCACGACTAGCGGACTTGTTGTGGGAAGCATTGGATTAGACCAGTGTGCTAATGGGCTTCGGTGAGATCACATTACATCATTAGCGGATAGGGATCGCGGGGAGATCTTAAAGGATGTGGCAATGATTGTGAGTTAGAGTTACAGTGAAACTCAACATATGAAGATAGTGGAGATCTTCACGGATAAGGATGTTAGTATTCTAGATAGTGTTCTAGATAAATGTAAACTCTATCTTATATTATTTTGTTAGATTCTATCTTATCAATTAGAGTCCTATTTGGATGGAGATGTCATCCAATTGGTTCATGTATTCTTATCTGATAAAGATAGATGTAATCTTATGTAGTACAGATTTAGTAGGAATCTGTGACTCCAGGCTAGGATGCCTATATATAGCTCATTCGAGCTTTGCTCTTCTCATTCAGTTAAGAAATCAGAGAGAGCATTCTTTGTATTCTCTTGAGGGAAAGTAATACAAAGTTGGTTTTTTTTACCGTACATCTGTGTGCTTTCTTATTGCCTATATTCTTTATTGCTTCGGCGTTATTTCTTCAAGAGTGTGCAAGGTAAACACTTCGAGGGTGGGGAAAGGCTGAGTCTTACTTTAATGGATCTAAGTGAGACTGCTGTACAAAGGGTGTGAGCGAGCAACTTCGGGTGAAAGTTCGAGTCTCCAAGGTGACCTTTGTAACACTCTCGGTCTTTTTTGTTAGCTTTTTGATTATGCAAAATATCGTTTCTTTGGAAAAGGTGGCGTATTCTTTTTTTTTGGATAGTTTGTGTCATTGTATCATTGCAGAGTATATGTCATGGTCAAATAAAAGATATTACAACTTATTAGTAGTACGACCACAGATGTTCGTTCAGTGTTATTGGAATCTTTATTCCACCCTAATAAGCCCAATTTGTATTCCTGAATACATGTTGAACCTGGAATGACCCACTTCAGTTGGGTGCTAGCTTCCCTCCGGGTTTAGATCTTTTGGAGAGATCAGATCCAGCACTAGATCAACTTTATTCAGATCTTGACCTTTTTTCTTCTTGCAATTATACAACCTCGTTCTCTATTGATATTGGATTCTTTTTATGTATACCTTAACTTTAAGGTCTTCTGATGAATATAATTCATATCTAAGACTCTCATCGTTCGCATTTTGATGGAACTTCTAAACCGTAAGTGATGAGATGTTAAAACTTAATAAATTTGATTTGTAATAAGGTATTTAAAGGTATATCTTCAACCTAATAATTATATATAATTACGAATCAAAGGTATACAAGAATTTGACCCGTCTATAACCAATATTTTAAGATGAGTTGAATTTCATAAGCAAATAATTTTATAAATACGAAAAAATTAAAGAGTTAAGCACGGTTTAGGCCATGATCATAAGCTAGATTGCATTGACTATAAACAGTTTAACAACATTGATTAGAATCTGGGACACCCTTGTGTCCAAGGCTAGAGATGATTTTATTTATATGAAAAGTTGGATATGGTCTGAGACACACCTGTGGCAAGAGATTGTAGATCCTCTTATAAACTTACAAATTAAGACATGGTTTAAGCCAAGTCTACGAATAAAGATCATGAATCTCACTACAAATTTACATGTTAGTATATAGTTGAGACCAAGCTCACAGCTATAGATTATGGATCTCACTATGACTTTGCAAATCAATAGACATCTTAGGTCATGCTTGTATGCGAGACTGTGTCTCACCATTGAGTTACCGAGCAAATTACACTGGTTGATAAATGATTGTGTAAGAGGTCATGTTCATATCCAAGTATTCTATGACTTTAGTTTAAATTAGCTAACCGATGCCCATTCTTCACTTTAGATTAATTTTGCTCATTTAGGCATTTCTCTCACCCCCTAATAAGCACTCTTTAAAGTCTCTTATCCTTATTCGCGTAATTGGTTTGTTTTGAAAAATTAAAGGATCAAAGGTAACTTTATTCATAACATTCCCTTCTTTAAAAATATTCATCCTTAAACTATCACCTATATCAAAAGGAGTTAAATCATAAACATTAAAAGCAGCTTACGTTACTCTTTTAGATAATCTAACTTATAAGTATTATCATTGATTCATTCGACAACTAGGCATGGATCTCCTCCCTTTAGTTATAGCTTATCCTTTTTAATCTGAAAGCCTCTCTTTTCTTATATATACCTGCACCAATAATCTAGTTCAAAGATAATTTTCTTTCTCCCTTCATTAACCTTGGATGCATATTCTTCATTCTTCCTTTCAATTTGTCAATAAACATTTTCATGTATTTGCTTCACCATTATAACTATTTTTATAATTGTCAAAGCTAATCCTCTCAAGAATTGGAAGACAAACCAAATTCATTAGAATTAGTGGGTTAAAGCCATAACAACCTTAAAAAGATAAATAATTAATATTATTATAAATAAATCATTTATATTCAAATTCAAAGAATGAAAAATAATCTTCTAAAATTTCAAGTTCTTTTGAATGATGACGTACCAAGGTAGTCTAAGTCCTATTTACTTTCTCAATTTAACTATCTGATGGGAATCAAGTACCAAAAGTTGTTGGAGATCCATTAGAAAAAGTTAGAAGACTATTAACCTAAAGTTATGCAAAGAAGGCCAAAGAAGCCTTTAACAACTTAATGGTATATCTTTATGCAGGAAGTAAAACTTTATTTCTTCAAAAGATTGAAGCTAAGCCTATAATAATTATTTGAGTGAAAAGCAAGTCTCAATAAAATGTTACAGAATGTAACCAACACTGGAATCACATTAATGACTGACGTCATTTTTGCATTGACATTAAGAGGTTAAGAAATAAAACCTAATTAGTGTCGTAGTCAAACTAATGTCAGATGCTGCTTTTTTATTAGATTTGCATATTAGAGGAACATAAGCAAACTAATGCTACTTATAACCAACATCAGATTTGTCTTTGTTACACACACTTCAAGTTTAAAAACAAAACTATTGTTAGTATGTTCACTAGACATGTGTTAGTCTTATAGTTTTAGTTTTTTAGGAATTTGTTAGTTTAAGATGTTGTGTCTTTTTAGGACTCTAATTTTCGAGTTTTATACCTATAAGAGGCTTTCTTATTATTGTAATAAATAAAATATGATTGTTATTGTTTAATTAAAACCTTGGGGAGAACTTTGTCATTCTTTTTTAGAGTAACTCTTATTTTAGATTCTCTAAAATCATATGGGCTTATCTATCTTACCAACAATATCAAACTCTAGAATCTTGTCACTCCTAATCCTTTCATTTCTATGAGTGTGGCAATTCATATCATTCTATATGTTTTTGTGTTTATATTCTTGAATTTGACTTGTTTAAATAAAATGATCTTTGTTTTTGTTTATGTTGATATTGTATCTTATTAGTCTTATTGGTGATGGTTGTATCAAAATGAAATGATGGGAATCAAGCATATACTAATTATGTGTAAAAATTTAATAGAGATCTGTTAAAAAACATCAAAGGACTATGACTTAAAGTAAGGAAAAAAAGATAAAAACGCACTTATTGACTTAACAGTAGATCTTTATGCATGAAGCAAAGCTTTTTTTTTTCTTTAAGAGAATGAAGCTAAGCTTGTAATGATGATTTGAATAAAAGAGTATGTGTTACTAGAAGGTTACATCAAGTAATCAATGCCTAAGTCACATTGATGACTAGTGTTCGACGCCGTTTTTGGAGCCTAACAATCCAGAGTCATAAAGTATGAGCTGGTTTCCTTGTAGGGTTATTTCAAAGAACCCTTATTAGCCGTCATCTCACCAGGGTAGCATGTCCACACCAGCCAATCACCAACATCACAACTTGACTTTCTTCAAAACAATTGTAGCTCTATGTGATAGTGGGATGGCCTGAAGGTAATCGGAATAGGGTCTGATGGTTACTGGAAAACGTTTTGGGCAATCTGGATATTATCGGCTAAAACTGGAACAGGAAATACGAAGACGTTTCTGGGTTAATTGGCTGGGAATTTGGTTTCGAGGAAAGAATAAAAGTTGTAGAAATTTTTGTGAAATACAATTTTGACATAAGAATTGGATTAATCGGATAAGGAATGATTGAGTTATGCTGGATTTTGTGGTGACATGTTACTCTGGGCGATAAAATGAAGGCAGCTGAGGAAAACGGGAAATTTGAGGAGGCTGGGGTTCGAATTAGGTGAAGATATCTTCTGGAGATTTTTAATTCAAGATGTGAGAAACAAACTTTAAGAAGGAAAATTTTTTATTTGATGAACACAGGAAACAGGAACAAGAAAACGAAATTGGAAGTCGGACAGAATTCTGAAAATCGCGCAACACACAATCGATTGAATGTTTTCGGCAAACAAACAAGCCCTTTTGATTATTTTCAGAAAACAATCAAGCCCTACAGGTCAAAGTCTGAATTTTGAGAGGAAAACATCTCGTTTTAAAAATCTGTATCTATTTTTTTTTTTTTACAAATGAAAAGAACATGAGTTTAAATAAGGAAAATGCAAGGAATAAGGATAGTCACATGTTGACTTCTCATATTCCTTTGGCTGCTAATTTTCTGTAGCTAATTAGTGTCCAAAAGTAGCCCATTAGCATGTAATTAAAGT
>JANZLD010600698.1:0-12601 GCA_026413575.1 Erythroxylum carthagenense
ACTACTTACTCGTTGAAAACTCCTAAAAGCTCCAACTATCTTCAAGCCCTACTCCATGCAAAACTCACGTTCCACTGTGAACACTAACCAACCTCTGGTTTTTTTTCTTAAGGAAGAAGAAACACTTAGTAGTAGGGTAGAGGAAGGAAAAGCAAAGAAAATTTTCAAATGAGTTTTTTGATAGAAAAACTTTGTGCGTTTTAAGAAAATTCGAAGGAGGTGATAACAAGAAAGGAAACTTAAGAAATACCAAACCCCTTTTTGAACTCTCGGATATCAAGACTTGCTTTTAACAAAAGTACAAAATGCAACTTAACACTTATCACTTTCCTATGGTCTAATCTCTAACTTAATTTCTTTTGAAACTAACTCCATTTAGCTCTCCTTTTTACCATACAAATATCATCTTTACAATCCAATTATACCCGGAATTATTCATGAATGCATGTACACTTATTTTCACGTGCAGATAAATTCACTATTCATATATATGTGTATGGCATATTATGCATGAGCATGAAGAAGCATTTCTAAGCCTCTCTTTAATCCCTCATACTTACTATTTTAACATTCCTATAGGTGATGGGATGTTACAACTCTCCGCTCCTTAAAAGAAATTTCGTCCTTGAAATTCTTACCTGTATGCTCAAACAGGTAGGGATATTGTTTCCTCATATGCTCCTCTGTTTCCTATGTTGCTTCTTTAGTTGAGTGGTTCCTCCAAAGAACTTTTACCAATGGAATGACCCTATTCCTCAACTGCTTGATCCGCAATCCCACAAGCTTGATCGGCTGCTCAACATAGCTTAAGTTACTAGCAACCTCGATCTCCCGAGTCGGTATCACATATGTCAGATCCAATCAGCATCTTCGGAGCATACTCATATGAAACACATTATGCAACTGAGACATCTCATTCGGTAAAGCCAGCTTCTAGGCCAAAGGTCCTACCCTCTCAATGATCTTATAAGGACCAATGTACCTAGGGCTCAAATTGGCCTTTTTATCAAATCTCAAAACTCTCCTCTAAGGTGACACTCTTAAGAATACTCTCTCTCCCACACTATACTCCATATCATGTCGATGTTGATCCACATAACTCTTTAGTCTATCTTGAGTTGCTTTAATTCGGCTTCGGATCAATTTCACCTTATCCACGGTGTCCTGTATCAACTCTGGGCCTTCCATCATTCTCAAGCCCTCTTCATCTCAATACAATGGTGACTGACATTTTCTACCATATAATGCCTCATACGGTGCCATTCCGATACTAATGTGATAATGATTATTGTAGGCAAACTCCGTCAATGCCATATATTGATCCCAAGCTCTTATAAACTCCAATACACAAGCTCTAAACATATCCTCAACAATCTTGATTGTTCTCTCACTCTGTCCATCTGTATGAGGATGAAATGATGTACTGAAGTTCAATTTAGTACCCATAGCAGACTGCAAACTCCTCCAAAATCTCGAAGTAAATCTAGGATCCCTATCCGATACTATAGATACTGGAACCCCGTGCAGTCTCACCACCTCATTCACATATTTTCGGGCCAACTGATCAAGTGAGTTATTCTCTCTCACTGGTAAAAAGTGGGCTGACTTAGTCAACTGGTCCACTATGACCTAGATCGTATCATGCTGCCTCGGAGTCATAGACAATCTCATGATGAAGTCCATTGTAATCCGTTCCCATTTCCACTCCGAAATAGGCAATGAATGGAGCTTTCCTACCGGAGTCTGGTGTTCAGCCTTAACTTGCTGGCATGTCATATATCTAGACATATATTCCGCTGCTTGCTTTTTCATTCCAGGCTACCAGAAATGCTGCTTTAGTGCGTTATACATCTTGGTAGTACCAAGATGCATAGCATAGGCGGCCATATGAGCTTCCTCAAGAATCTCCTTCTTCAGATCATCCACATTACGTACACACAGCCTCTATCTCAACCACAATGTCTCATCCCTCATCTTAAACTCAGAATTCGGATTCATCTTCACTTTCTCCGTAAGCGTGACCATATCAGAATCTTTACTTTGTACTCTTTTGATTTTGTCATGTAGCATTGGTCTCAATTTCAATGTAGCAATCAAGGCCTTATCCTGCTCTAGATTTAACTCCACATTCTGAGCTCTCAAGTGAATCAAATTAGGTAACCTCGATAACTAAATATGAGATGCACTGATATTAGACTTCCTACTCAAAGCATCTACCACCACATTAGCTTTCCCCGTGTGGTACTCAATAGTGCAATCATAATCCTTCAGTAACTCAATCCATCTCCTTTGTCTCAAGTTTTACTCTCTCTGACTCAATAAATATCTCAAACTCTTACGATCTGTGTATATCTGGAAAGTCTCTCCATGCAAATAATGTCTCCAAATCTTTAGAGCAAATATATCTACAGCTAGCTCTAAATCATGTACCAGATAATTGATCTCTTGAGACCTTAACTGTCTCGATGCATAGGTGATCACCTTACCATATTGCATCAATACACATCCCAATCCTTGATGTGATGCATCACTATACATCACATAACCTCCAATCTCCGATGGAATAGTCAACACCGATGCAGTAGTCAACCGATGTTTCAACTCCTCAAAGCTCTTATGACACTCCTCACTCCATCTAAACACTACATTCTTTCTCAGAAGTTTAGTAAGAGGGGTTGAGATCGGAGAAAATCCCTCGACAAACTTTCGGTAATACTCGGCCAATCTTAGGAAGCTTTGGATCTCTGACACATTCTTCAAAGTTTCCCAATTCATCACTGCCTCAATCTTCTTCGGATCTACCTGTATGCCATCCCCGGTTATTATATGTCCCAGAAACACAACCTGATCTAGACAAAATTAACACTTATTGAATTTGGCATACAACTGCTTCTCTCTCATAATCTGTAAAATAACTCTCAAATGATTAGCATGCTCCTTTCTGCTCTTCGAATACACCAAGATATCATCAATGAACACAATCACAAATCAATCTAGGTAGGGCTGAAACACCTTATTCATCAGGGTCATAAAAGCTACTGGGGCATTAGTCAGCTCAAACGGCATCACTAGGAACTTAAAATGCCCATACCTGCTCATAAATGCACTCTTAGGTATATCAGCCTCTGCTATCTTCAACTGATAGTACCCTGACCTCAAGTCCAATTTAGTAAATACCTGAGCTCCCTGCAACTGATCAAGCAAATCATCAATTCTAGGCAACGGATACTTGTTCTTCACTGTTACCCGATTCAGCTACCTATAATCAATACATAACCTCAAAGTCCCATCTTTCTTCATCACAAATAGCACTGGAGCTCTCCAAGGTGAAACACTGGGTCTAATAAAATCTTTTCCAACAACTCTTGCAGCTGAGCCTTTAACTCCTTCAGTTCCACAGGTGCCATCCTATACGGAGGAATAGATATAGGAGCAGCACCTGGAACTAGATCAATCGTGAACTCCGTCTCCCAATCTGATTGTAAACCAGGTAGCTCTTTAGGAAACACATCTAAGAATTCCCTAACCATTAGAATGTCCTGTCCACTCTGCTTAGCCCTAGTATTAATGACATGGGCCAGATAAGCCTCACATCCTCCCTGCATCAATCTCAGTACACCCATAAATGATATCATCCTAGTTGGTACTACCTGACTAAGTCCTCTGAAAACTACTCTCGGCTGATCAGGAGATTCCAGTACTACCTCCTTAGTGTAGCAGTTCATGATGGCCCTATAGGCAGTGAGCCAATCCACACCTAAGATCACATCTATCTCCCTCAACTGTAATACAATCAGGTCTGCCTTCAACTCTGCTTGATCAATCTTAATCGAGCACCCCTTGCATACCTCTCCTAAGACAATAGTACTACCTAGAGGTTTACTCACCTCTAGCCTATATTGTAACAACTCCCTATCATAATGCAGTCTACATGCCAAATGTGGTGCAATAAAAGAGTATATAGATCCTGGATCTAGCAGTGCAAATGCCTCAAAGTCATAAATAAGAAGTACACCTGCTACCATATCTAGTGAGTCTTGGGCCTCTTGCCTGGTTATAACATAGATCCTAGCCTGGGATTGCGGTTAGCTGCCCCATCCCTCAGTCCTCATGATAGAACTCCCAGCTCTCCTTCTACCTTTACCTCGACCTCTCTATCCAAATTCACCACCTCTACTCTACTAAACTGTAATATTACTCCCAGATCACTCACTGACAGCAGACTGAGCTCCCAAAGTAGCAGGGCAGTCTCTGATCTGGTGGTCCATAAAGCCACATTTGAGGCAAGCTCCAGTCAATCTCCAACACTCGCCACCATGCCTCTTCTCACAATGCTCACAAACTGGAAATTGATTTTGTTCTGTACCCCTTCCACTGCCAGTCTGTGAAAACCTACTCTTCTGCCCAAAGCCTGACTGTCTGGATCCACTTGATGATCTAAAGGCTCTATTCTGGCGCTTACTGAAGCCCCTGCCAGAACTACCTTGACTCTCACTAGATCTCTTCCCTCTGGACCCTTGCCCAGTCTCAGCTTGTCTCTCCCTTATCAACTGTTCAATTCTAATTGAAGCAGCTCTCAACTCAATGAAAGTACCCAGATCAAATTGCACCAACCTTGTTCCAATCTCCATATTAAGTCCATTCTCAAACCTCCTACAATTGTCTTCTTCGGTAGGGATTAGGGCAGTAGCATAACCCATCAACTCATTAAATCGGATCTCATATTCAACCACTGACATCCTACGTTGCTTCAATTCTAAGAACTCCTGCATCTTCATATCCAAATAGATGTTGGGCATGTAGTTGTCTCTGAAGACCCTCAGAAAGGCTTCCCACTTCAACTGGCAAGGCCTGGTAGTATTGCCTAGCATAGTCTTCCACTAGTGATATGCTGGGCCCTGCAGTAGAGACATTGTATAATCAATCCTCTCATCAAGCTCACAGTTCATTTGATCAAATACCCTTTCTGTCCTCTCTAACCATCCCTCGGTCTCAGTAGGGTCTGTGCTGCTATAGAAGTCCACAACTCCCTGCTTCCACAACCTATCATACCTCCTGTCCCTTCTCTCGGGAACTCTAGGAGGCATCTCCTCAGATCTCAATACCGAGGACTCTCTACTGGCTCCTACAGATCCTTGGTCAGCTGGTTGATCAACCTGATCACCTAGAGCGGATGACCTATAACAAACAATAACTTCAATCATTATCCACATTTTTCATGTCATTTCATGCTTAACATTCTATATGTCCCAACAGATGCCAAACCATGCTCTGATACTACCTAAATGTAGTGCCCCCTTACTGCTGGGTACACACCAGGATGCCTGGAGATCATTTCGGTACGTATCCTATAATACGGGCTCATCATGTTCGATCAATATACTCGCTTCACTTGACATGGTATCATAAGAAAATCACAATATTTTAAAACCAACTTTTTCCTCATTTCACTTCACAAAACCGAAAGTCTACATTCACAATCACTTACATTATAAGGCACTTAGGTCTTCAAATCCATATTCAAGTAGCACTTCAATATACCTTCCACATTCACAATCATCGAACCTTTTGTCCGGAATCAATAATCACACACATTCATTTATCATTCAAAGCATAGTTTAAGCAAACAATAATTGAGAGAAACTGTCTAGGTTACTCACAAGTTGCTCCCGAAGTTATTGCCTCGAAGTCTCAGCAACGTCTGGAGGATGATTCTCAATTCGATCCTCTATATTAAACACATACGCATATATCATAATATGAACAATCATAATTGTTCAATAATGTACATATATGAAACGAAATATTTACAATGCATGCTCATGATAACCCTGGGTATTTATCCATCAATTTCATCACAAAATCAATCTTATATCCAATCTCATCTAAGTATAATTTATGCTTAGGTTTACACCTTACTATAACCATTAAAATCACATTTCATTCTCATTGAATCACTTCAGATTTTTCCAAGACACCCCTTTTAGGTCTACTGTTTATGTTCAATTAGAAGGTGAAACTAACATAATTTGGCCATACCATCTTCTAAAAAAGTATTCCTCTATGTCTTAGGTTTCTATTGACATCAAAATCACTCAATTTGGTTTAGTATTTCAAAAGGTATGCCTCAACATTTTTAGGTTTTCATATTCCAAAAATAATGTACTATGCATAAATTCCATTTAGAATTTGAATATCTTAGAGACTGAATCACAATTATAATTCTTGAGACAATTTATAGGCCTATATCTCTAGTTCACTCCAAATCAATAATCATCTCATTTGAAATCCTACAGGTCTAGATATACTCAAAATACTGCAGTATGTTCAGTGAAATAACACCAGTTCATATTACTAAAGAACACACTCACTGTACCCGTCCTACGTTTTTCATTTAATCTTTCTCAATGCGATTCAAAGGGCTATGATATTTGGTAGAGATGTAGATCAATGTATACAAGTACAATAGTTCAAGAATAAATTCATTTGGGCATCTAGAGAAGTAGTTAAGGCCAAAAGCATCAAACAGGGTTTTGTCCTCAATCATATTGAACCTATCTCGAGACAATTGACATAACTCTCTCTAAAGAGGTATGATTAAGATCATATTAGGACTATTTCAAAGAGAACTTTGAGATCTACAACTTTGAAGAAGACCATTAGGTCAGATTTTATCATCTGAATGGTCCAAATGGACCAGATGATAGGATCAGATGAAGCCAAAGGAAAAAGTAGACTAATGAAAAAGATAGATGAATGGGAAAAATTGATATAACTTTCCCTACAGATATTGGATTAAAGTTTTCTTTTTATGGTTTGAAAGAATACTTCAAGATCTACAACTTTCATGAAGACCTCAAAGATAGATTCTATCTTCTAAAAGGTCAAAAATGGACTAAAAGATAGGTTAGGCGAAAAAGTAGAAGAAACAAAACATAGAAGAAGCAAAAAGCAAATAAGCAAAACATAGAAGATATGATGTCATCACAGACCATATGACATCATCACAGAAGAAGCAAAACATAGAAGAAGCTAAAAGATAGAAGAAGCAAAACATAGAACAAGCAAAAAGCAGAAGAAGAAAAACATAGAAGATATGATGTAATCACGGACCATATGATGTCATCACAGAAGAAGCGAAACATAGAAGAAGTAAAAAGATAGAAGAAGCAAAATATAGCAGAAGCAAAATATAGAAGATATGATGCCATCACAGACCATATAACGTCATCACAGAAGAAGCAAAACATAGAAGAAGTGAAAAGATAGAAGAAACAAAACATTGAAGAAGCGAAAAGCATAAGAAGAAAAACATAGAAGATATGACATCATCATAGACCATATGACGTCATCACAGAAGAAGCAAAACATAGAAAAAGCGAAAAGACAGAAGATATATCTTCCTTTATAGGGACCATAACTTTTAGCCTAGAAGTCTAAAACTTCTATACTATATATCGTTAAAAAGATAAAAGAAAGACATACAAATTTTTAGAAGACACCTTTCTCTAATTTAGTCTAGAATAAATCCATAATTGCCTTCAAATTTAGAACACAAATTTTACATTCATCCACCAATATACTGCACCCATTCCTCAACTTCATGACAAATTTTGAGATTATTAAGGACATAATTTAAATTTGATGTCTTCATAAAAATGTAGCCACATGTTTCTAGTTTAATCTAAATCAAGAATCATCTCGTTTGAATAGCTAGAGAAAACGTTGTGGCTAAAAGACTGAAGCATACTCCGAGAATATTTTCCAGATCAACCACCCATTTTGTTTTCACAATCTTTCCTTAACACAACTTATACCAAGGTCACCTTTTCTACTTTATTTCAAATTAATATCATCCATAAGAAAATATAGTCCATGATACATGCGATGACAAAAATTCATCAGTTCATTTCAAAAATTTAACTCTAACAAATTTATCCACTACTTACTCGTTGAAAACTCCTAAAAACTCTAACTATTTTCAAGCCCCACTCCATGCAAAACTAATGTTCCATTGTGAACACTAACTAACCTCTGATTTTTTTCTTAAGGAAGAAGAAACATTTAGCAGTAGGGTAGAGGAAGGAAAAGCAAAGAAAATTTTCAAATGATTTTTTTGATGGAAAAATTATGTGTGTTTAAGAAAATTGGAAGGAGGTGATAATAAGGAAAGAAACTTAAGAAATACCAAACCCCTTTTTGAACTCTTGGATATCGAGACTTACTTTAACAAAAGTACAAAAAGTAACTTAACACTTGTCACTTTCCTCTGGTCTAATCTCTAACTTAGTTTCTTTTGAAACTAACTCCATTTAGCTTACAGCTATCATCTTTACAATCCAATTATACCCAAAATTATTTATGAATGCATGTACACTTATTTTCACGTGCAGATAAATTTACTATTCATGTATATGTGTATGACATATTATGCATGAGCATGAAGAAGCATTTCTAAGCCTCTCTTTAATCCCTCATACTTGCTATTTTAACCTTCCCATAGGTGATGGGATGTCACATTGCATCAGACAGACATGTAGACATTCAAAAACATCAAGTTTCGAGGGAGTTTTTAGACCTTTGAGACCTCAAAAAAACCTAGGGCTGCCCAGAACACAAAAGGTATATAAAGAATAAGACAAAGAAGATGAGGAAGCTTTTGCATTAGCCACTTTTGAGAGAAAATTCTAGAGAGGATTATTGAGAGATTGAGAAAGGGAAGAAGGAAGAGAGAAGTGGAGAAGAAGCCGACATTGACATGCTTCTCAAATTTGGAGTTTCCCAACGTTGTTGCCTCCCATCTCAGTCTAGAATCGTATTTCCTTTTTTTTCATTTTTATTATTGTATAGAATTGGGAATAACATTTTGATGAAAAGATTGTGAATGTTGAGATATTCTATACTCACCTTCGGGTTTTTTTAATCTTTTATTTAATATAATTTGATTGTTTTATGTTTATTGGATTTATTATGATTGATTTATGTGTTGCATAATTCAGTAATAGACTGAGAGGGTGAATAGAATAAAAATAATTAAATTGGGTTAATGAGAGTTAAATGTTTTAATAAGAATGAAAAATTAATCAAATCGGTAATTGTGTAAAGAGAGGTCTCGCATAGGTTCCCGTTAATCTATTGGACAATTTTAGATTTAATTAGGGATTTGGATAGATTTTTAATTGAGAAATTGCAATTTTCCATAATCTGATTAGGGTTAATGATTATAACCTAAGAGAGAGTAATCAACCCTAGGATTGTCTAGGACCAATAATCTGATAATTCATAATCGATTAGGTTAGCGTTAAAGATAGGTAAAAATTTCCCTTTCTCTCAATTGATAGTTCCTTTAGGTTAATTCTTGAATGTGGATTGCAACTGCTACTTTGTTAATATTTTCGTAATTAATTCTTGGAATTGAGTTGTGTGATTGAATTAAATTCTTGCCTTAATTTTGTTAAACTTTGAATTATTGCAAATTGTTTAGCCTTAGGTACTATGCGAACAACCCATACGCTTGCAAATTATCAAGGTTATTAATTAGAACTTACATATATTAGAAAACCACGATCAAGTTTTTGGCGCTATTATCAGGGAAGCGATTAGTTTAGTTCTTTAGTCTAAGGTTTTTTCACTATCTTTTATTTAATTAAAAAAATAGAGAAAGAAGTTTGGACGTAAAGTAGAGATACAGCAAGACATCTTAGAATAAGAAATGAGACATCTGAAAAGCTAAATACGAAAAAGAAATGGAAAGAATAATAACGGAAGATAGATATTATAAGGAGTAAGGAGCTTTTGCGAATTACAATGAGGCGCAGTATAGTTGGGGAAGTAATGATGCTTATTGGAACATGTACACTCCAGGGTGATAGAACCACCACAATTTATATTGGTCCAATAATGCAAGGAGTCATTTATGACATGAAGACCTATTAAGATTTCAACAAGATGAGTCTAGTTCATTGGATTCTAAATTGTACAAGATCTTGGATAAGCTCATGGACATAGAAGAGGGCTAGAAGATTCTAAAAGAGTAAATTGAGCAAGTAACAGAAACTTATGCCTCGTCTATTCACAACCTAGAGATTCAAGTAAGACAGCCTTCTCATGAATTTTGTAAGAGAAGTGTGGAAGACTCTTTAAGCAATATGGAATTATATCAACGAGAGCAATATGAAATGGGGAAGAACAAGAAGAACCAATGGAAGACCATATTGGACCCTACCCTATAGAAGATCAAGAAATCAAGAGAGAGAATGAAGAAAAGGATGAAAACTCCTCATATTATTTGCCAGATCTTGGTATACCATGTATGAGCATCGAAAAGTCTTTAGTAGATGTCAATGAAAAGAACCTTATCCTTCCAATTAATGACGACCAAGTGACATTCAACATGAATGATGTATTAAGAAATTTGAAGGAGAATAGCTCATTAAGGATGATTGATGTGTTCAAATCTTCTAAAGAATAAAAGGATGAAGAATAGATGACAACAGACACTGAGCTTGAAGAACCTATGAAAGTCTCTGTTCATGAAGCAGAAGAAGCAGAGGAGAAAAAGGTGATTAAGGAAGAAAGAGAGTAACTTACCTTCTTATAGGACAAACTGTTAGATTCGATGGAAGATTAAGGGAGTTTTGTTATTCCCTATTTTGTTGACAGTTCACTTGAAAGAAGGACATTATTGAGCCTAATTGGTGTCCATAACATTATCAACATTGTCCTTCTGATTATTTTGCAATTTGTAGCTTGCTTACAAGATACAAAATTGATGTTGAACAAAAATGGTTGAAGCAAGCTACTCATAATTGATCCCGACTGAGTTTCTAGTGAAAGAAGAGCATCGAGCTATTGACATTAAAAGAAGTGTTACATAGGAGGCAACCTGTGGACTGTTAAATTGATGTTATTTCCTTTGATTTCTAGATAGTTGAATTCCGTAGTTAGGTTAGTTCATTTCTAAATAAAATCAGGAAGGCATAGGACTTTGCCATTAATTAGATGAACGAGGAAGTAAGCAAAGAGAGGTTAAAGGGCCATAAATAGTTAAGAAGTGATTTTAGAGAAGTGGAGAAGAAAAAAAGAAGAAGAAATATTAAAAAACAGGCAAAGAGATGTGAAAGGGCCATAAATAGTTAAGAAGTGATTTCAGAGAAGTGAAGAAGAAATATTAAAAACAGGCCATGATCGTGGCCTGCGTTAGGGTAAAAATAGGGACACACGAATGTCATTTTCAATTTTTACCATTTTACCCTCCAATCACCTATATATTTATTTCTAACTTTTACTTCATCTCTCTAAGCTTTAAACCTCCAAACACTCTCACCTCTCTATGTCCAAATCTCAAACTTCTAAATTTCTTTCAACTCGTACCAAATCGCAAGCCAGTGTGCCATGCATCAAGTAAATAGTAAAGCGCGATCAATCAATGGCGTGAAATCAAGTCTCGAGATAAGGGAAAAGGAACAAGGCAGTTGATTAGAAGCACCTTTTCTGATCTTCTCGGATGAGGAAGGTACTCGTTTTCATTCTCTTTGCAATAAACAAGTTATGGTTTTAGAGTATTTTCATTTTGAAACTTTAGATAGATTAGAATTACGAGACAAGCTTAAAAGTTTAACAAAAAATTTAATGGGGTCAGTTCATTCAATTTCAATTCCCAATTTACTAAGAACTTACCTTAGAATTCTTTACATCCCTTTAGTACAAATCCAACAAACCTAAGGAATTGTGGTTTAGGTTATAGGGATAACCTTATAGGCTTAATTATGAAAATTTGTATGAAATTTGTTGTTTCCTAAGGACATCCATAGTGGATCAGCACGATGATTTCTATGTCAACCCCTACTGGATTTAACTAACTGGGTTAGAGCATTTCAATGCTAAGAACACACACAATAACATCATTAGGAGTCATAAACACTTGTTGATGCACAAATTCATGTGTCAAACCATGTATGACAAAACGGAAATCAACAAGTGTTCGACGAAAGAACTTTTTATATTGTGGTGTATGGATCATAGCATCCCAGTTTATATAACCACCACATATTTAATGTAATTATTACTGCTCAAAAGAAGAGGAGCAATAACTTAGGAATAAGTTACTTGGTTTTGGCCATAGCTAAAAACTATGGAGTTAAGTGCAACAGACTCAAAGTCTACCATCCTGAATTCATGAACCATCATCATCTAAGGTGAGCTGAAATCCTGAAATCCTATGAAACTTTGGGATATTAGTTCCAAGACACACGTAAAAGGCAGGATTGGTCAAGCGAGTTTAAGTGCTCAACAACAACAAGAAGAGGATTCGACTAGCAAGGAATCCGAGGAAGAAGAAAAAGCAGAAGAACTGGGCTGGAAGAAAGTACTGGATACAATCTCTGCAAACACCAAGGTAATCACAAATATGCTTACGGAGAACTCTAGAAGGATGAAGGAGATGGGCCGAACTCAACGACATTAGAACCAAGACATATGTCATATCCATCATGATTTCAAGGCTCAGGGTGTTCAACTGTTACACCCCGAACTTTTCTTAAAATTTTGAAGTATAAATTGACATTAAATGAGGAATTTGTGGTGAATTATTCATGTGCAA
>JANZLD010600715.1:0-12599 GCA_026413575.1 Erythroxylum carthagenense
AAATATTATTTAAAGTATATTAAACAATATGCAAAGCACAATATATTAATTATTATATAATTTTAAGTCATATGAAACATAAATGAAAATATATTTAATCAAATCTTTTATATGGATTATAATATAAGAAAACTAATATAAAAAATAAATATTAAAATATATAAAAAATTTAAATAATATTATATAAATCACAAGATAAATATTCAAGTTGAGTAAATAGATAAATACATAATAAACAGGAAGATGAGTTTGTGAGTATTGTTAGAAGTATGTGTAAAACATAAGGACAGAAGAGATTCAAAGATAAGCTCATTAATTGATATGAAAAATCTACTTGAAAAAGTATTTTTTAAAGAAGTTTTAAATTTGAGCTTCTTAAAAAAATTATATTTTGACAGCTAAAAAAGTCATATTTATTAAAGAAATACTTTTTTTATTTTACAGTCAAACACTTATTTTTTAAAAAAGAATTTTAATGGTAGAAAAAAGTACTTATTGAACTCTCAAATATCTGTCCTAAGAGACAATTAGTTATATAGACCTAATCTTATATAATTTATTATTATTATTATTATTTCATTAAAAAAAAGGCCTTACTTCCACGAGACGGCTTCGAGCGTGCATTGGAGATCATGATTGCTTCAATGGCCGCCATGAATTGATTAGTTAAGCTAAAAAGCCATTCCCGATTGCATATTATTGGTTTGGTGAACCATAAGAGGTCAAATGATTAAGATTCTCACTAATTACATCATTTCTTTTTTCTTTATTTACCAAAAAAAATTACATCATTTCTTTTTTCTTTTGTAGGGTATAAAAAAAAAACAAAAGAAATGAAGTTTAATCATATATCACTTTTCTATGAATTATGCAATTAGTATATGGCAAGTTAATTATTAAAAATAAATTATTTCTCATTCCAAGTCAGTCCAATTAAATTAATTAATACTATATTTGTATAATATTTTAAATTTAAAATAGCCTATTTTAAATTTAAAATATTATACAAATATAGTATTAATTAAAATAGGTTATTTTAAATTTAAAATATTATAAAAATATAGTATTAATTAATTTAATTGAACTGACTTGGAATGAGGAATATTTTAAACTTGAATTCATTAAAAATATAAATTTTAACAATTTTTGAATTTTAATCTTAAAATTGAAGAGACAAAATATAATATATAATATTTTAAGATAGATATTTTTGTATCTAATTATATTAAAATTGAATTTTTTCTAAAATTTTAATTAGATTCACGTGGAGCTTACAAATGAATTGTAATGATGACTTTAATTTTAATATTCTTACTTTGGAAAAGGTTTTGTATGATATGACCTTAAACCTCTGTATTTAGACTAAACTGGGGAGTAAACAAAATGCTATCCTAATCTAAGCTATCTGTACTAAGCAATTGACTAATATGTTGATAGAGTTCATTGAACCCTTTTTTTGATTTTTTTTTTGTCGATTATAATTGCGAAATATTTTAGGAGGGTCTCAATTATAAAAGTGACACCTTGAAGTCATCCTTATTTAGACTAATTTTTGCTCATACCGAGTCAGCCTATAAAAGATAAAGTATTGGCTAAATTGGTCGCTCCATTCTCAAAGCTCGAACCTTAGGCCTCTAATTAAGGGATGAGAATGTTGAGTCACTCATACCAATCAATTTGGTTTTTGAGTATTTTTTAAGTCAAATAAAAGACTAAGAAAAAACACTTACACATGCACAATACAAAATTCATGAGAAGAGGACACCTATATTATCTAACATTTGTCACCTTTTGTTTTAGGTTTTGACATTAGCAAATATGACAAAAAGATTGGTTGAATCAATTTGAAGCCAATTGGTTAAATTCAGTTGCAGAATTGAGTTTGATAAACTTTTCTTTTAGATCATTACAAAAAATTAAGTTAAATTATTCTAAAATTCATAGATTAGACTGTTTTTATCACTCTTAATCATCATTATTCACCTCAATTTATTCATATTCAAATTTGAACTTAACAAATTTTATTTGAACCCAACAAATCATTAAAAAAAAAAATAGATTGGATTGGACTAAAATTAACATAATAAAATTTATTTAACAAAATTTAGGCCTGAATTGTCTTTCCTAAAATCAACACTATAAGAAATGGTAGACATTTAAGAACTTGAAGTTGAGGAATAAGTAACCATTATCATGGTGAATGAGGAACCTTTCAGTATGAGAAATTGTGCCAACTTTCTTAAATATTATTGTCCAAACTTTAGCAATAGCAGGGGAGTGTAAACATCCGGAGATAAGCTAAAGTTACTCTTTACTATGCTAGGGGATTTCACTTGGAAAAGAAATATTCCGTACTAATGGATTCAGGTTCCAATGTACGAGATCTCGTAGCACTTACTAATAAGGCCCTATTTATTAGGTAACAGCAATTTCTGCAACCTAACGGACCCTATTCAAGTAACGTTGGAAAAACTGGGAGTGGTTGTGGCATGGCGACACACAAATGATTCAACTAAGGGGTTCACCAGATGAGGAGCTTCATCCTTCAAGAATGGCAAAGAGAGTACAGGTCTTATATCAGTAAATTAGTAAAAGAACTGTAGGTGTTAAACCATCAGGGAATTTCTGACAGAGACCTGAGGGCAGTGGCCAACGTTTGGCAGGACGATGAAGTCTTCGACTGGATCGAATCTTTCATAGGATCTTCCAAGTTCAATAGGTTCCCATGGATCCTTGTCACCCCAGGCTATTAGAACAGGACACTGAGAGCAGAATTGGAGAAGCAAGAGATGTCACGAATGGGGAATTTCTACATCAGTCAGGAAATATTGTAGTGCCCGTGTTGTATCAGAAACATACCTTCACCTGAGGAAGTAGTTCCTCGGGAAGAGGGCCTCCTGAATAACAAATGAACTCAAGGAAAACATCCGAAGCACCAGGTTCAAGTCCTGGAAGGAGGATCTTCTGAACAAGCTCATCTGTCACCTGGGAGTTGTCATGATAACACTGAAATGCAAAATATCAGAAACAGTCTCAGGACTGGGCGAATAAGATTCATATTATCTGAACTTGTCTTTACACTTTTATATTGCTTCTGTACTATAAAGTTTTCAGGATTCCAATCATCTTGAGACATTTCGAGAAAATTTTTACAGCAGCATCCACGACGAAAGCGGTTGTGAACCCTATGTTTCTAGAAGCAAGTCTTTCCGGTTCCATCATATCATCAAATGCTGTTTTCTGACAAGCAATCCATCTAACAAGAATCCTGAGTAGTATGGTTTATATTTAGATGATTATTTCTGCATATTTATCTGGACCTATCTTCCTTCTTATGAGCATAAAAACCTAGTTGTCACTGTAAATTGGCAAGCAAAGTTAGAATCAAATTCCACTAAAATAACTTTAAGATGATCAAGTTGTTGCAACGTGTTCAGCATTATTGTACAATTGGTCTTTGCAATCTAAATATTTTTGCCTAAGAAACCAAAAGAAAAGCCCTGTCAAAAGTGAAAAACCTGGCAAAGAATTTTTTTCACCGATTCTGAACTGGCAACAGACTTGAAAAAGAATTTGCCCACAGCAGTATTCCTGCAAGAATATGATGACTATCACAAATTGAACTTTGGAAGCTTTGAACGCTGCTCACTATCAAAAGGAACATCTTAGTCACACCTCAGCAAATTCTGGAATGATCTGATAAAAGGTTTAGCAAACCAGGGCTGCTTTGTTATGTGAAGCATACGTAGAGATATATTTAACAAGACTATCCCCTTGCATATGCGGGGTTCCATAACTGCTGCCTGAAGACCAACGAGTCCTACATGAAGATCGTAGAGCTATAGATGTAAGTACTCTGAAAACTTTGAACATGATACTATGCAAGTGACAATAAAATTGTAACAGAAAAAGAGCACTCTTACTTCTCATTAGGGCCTTTTGGATTATCCCAAAAAGGCCATATGTCAAAACTGACCAATGAAACATGTTAAAAATGTACACATACCAAGTACATCAAATAGCTAGAAGAAAGGTAGGGATTAGACCAATTTCACCAAGAACAGTTAAAAGATGGGAAATAAGAACCAACTAGCTACAAGCAATTACAGCAACCACATGGTTAAAACTTACCTCCTATGGAATTGCATATAAAGAATGCTTCATTTTTTACTACATCAACACAGAAGTCATTTAGCTGCGTTCCCCATGTCTCAAAGGTATAGAAGGGATTATCTTCAAGTTCGCGAGGATTTGGTTTATCCGAGTAACCATAACCAATCAGATCAATTGCATATACCTTGTGTGATTTTGCGAGAACAGGTATATTTTTCCTCCAATGGTCACTGCATGAGAGATAATTGTAGAACAATCAAGAAATAGAGAGATCAAAGTATAGAAGGGACAATTAATCATCAACATACGCCTCATAGAAGCAAAATGCCTATCAGAACACATACAAGGAGCTATTATGGTGACTCCGCTACAAACTCGCACTTTCTCTTATAATGAATTGACAGAATCGTTAGCCCCATTATCCATAATCTCTCTTCTAAAGTAGTTAGCTCAATTGTTACATAGGCAAACAATCCATCAAATAAACAGATACAAATGTACTAAATGGACATCCTTTATTCTGGAACCAGTCTTGACCTTGACTATCTATACACATTATAACATCAAGATCACCCATTACAACCATCAATCCGTAAATTGCGATCTCCCATACCAACCTACTCCGTTCCATGTTATGCAAATTTGGAAAAAGCAACCAGAAACATAATAGTTTGGGACGCAAGAGGCAATTCAATCATTAAATACCTATATCAATTAGCAAAATTTCAGTGATGTAGACCTGTTTGCTCCAAAACCATGAACCAAAACTAGAGCAGGACCACTGCTGCCAGAATACTGATAACGAATGGAATAACCTTTCCAGTTCCATGTACTGCAACAGAAAGATGGCCACATTTACGACATGATCAATGCAAAACTTAAGTTCATCAGTTCATTTCTTGGAAAAGGCAATAACGTCAGCTCTGATTAGCAACAATTTCGGTAAGCAAAGGAAAAGAGATTCATCAACAATGAGAACTTGTCGAATAAATTCAGGATCTTTATCAATGAACTACTAAGAAAAATACCTGTTTTTGACTTGCGGTTCGTAGTCTGCAGCGTTGGGAGTATTTTGCTTAACGTCACTCTGATTATCGGTTGAAAAATCATTTGAAAATGAACGCACAAAGAATCTACTCGACTTCACAGCTGTAAACTTTGGACTTGAATTAGGAAATCTAAGAGTATGAACAGGGGATTTGCTATAATGGCTAGGTGGGTGTGACACTACACCAATTCTGCTCTTTCTTCCTTTAAAGAATAGTGATGGGGTTTCTGGTTTCGTTAGGGGTAATGGAGAACTCAAACTCGCCATTGCCTAAAACGAGGGACACAGATTAGGCAAGAGAGTAGAGTTCTTTTTTGGGGGTAGAATTAAGAGGGTAGAGATTTTAGGAGGGCAAAAGCGAGTGAACCATGAGGAAGGGTGAGAGAGAATCAGAGAAAAGGAAAGTTTGGAAATTTTCGAGTGGTTCGGAACCATTTTTCGATTTGTGTTGGCCTTTGTTACACGTACTAACTTTGTGATCAGTTAAGATGAGTTCAACCTAAGACCACGACAATAGTGTCCAAACATGCGGACAAAGGTCCAAGGATTTCTAAGTTCATATTATCTTTCTCCTCTCAGTTAGTGTAACTCCCATAAAAACCAGAGTTTCAGATGCTGTTCACAGCTTCAAAGCTTTGAAATTTCGTAACTTGCCAAAAAAAGATTTGTTGCCAGATTCTTTACGAGTTGAATTTGGTGAAAACATGACAACCTTGTAAGCTGACACTTCTACTTGAAGTGGAGGCAATAGATGATTCTTGTTCGTCAACCAATTCTTAAACCAAAGAAGAGTAGGTTCCCTAAGTAGTTGGAGGCGTCTTCTTTGAACTAAAAAAAATGGAACTTTTATTCTTCCCGTGAATGAGTCCTATCATCTTCCGAAATTGCGCCCCATTAGCATGCATATAACGGAACAACCAGCCCCCTTCAACATCTCTCATAACGTGTTCTACGCTGTGGAAAGTTAGATCCACATGAGGTGTGTGATGCTAGCTAAAAAAACGCCAGTCAGAACAAAATTTCAGTTTTTCTAGACATGAACTGCAAGTAAGAATCTATCAAATGATTAAAAATACTCTTTAATATTCATCTCATGCTCCTTTTCAATAATTATTTGGTTAATCATTTAAAGGCTTGCAACGTACTTGTGGTTTTGAAAGATTAAGGTTTTAGATCTAGAGACATGGAAGCATACCCAGTTAAGGCATTGATTTTGTCGTTCTCTTAAGGTAATAAAGTTGGCATCTCTGGCCTTCCCCAAGAGTACCCAAGAACTGTGGAGTGGGACAGTTGAGACAAGCTCTCAATTACTAACGAACACAGATGTGTTAAAATGGCAGATTTGTCCTTTGGCTGGTAGGCAGTTCAATTGCACGGACAAACTAATTGGAGAGTGTGGCAAAGAAAGGTTGGTTTGTCTAACAAAAATCTGACCTTTCTGCTTCGAACGTTTGGTTGGTCCTCCATTGCCAATTAACCTGCTGAACCCGTAAACCAGACACTAACATGCATGGATCTACCGGTCAAAGTGAACTAAAGTCCTGCGTTACCACAAGCTAATGTTGCTTGGATTACTGGCATGAAACCTACAGATGTCCTAAAACTTCTTAGTTTAAAAGAGAAAAGAGTCTGCTATTACAAGCGTTTTGGGGTTTGGAAAACTGAAGGGAACCTCTTCAAACACGTCCTGAATACCAAAATGAAAGTTTTTGAGACTTCATCTTCTCCTTTTTAGCATCATAATCAAAATCATCATGACCCCATTTGATCATCATTCTCATCTTGTTCAAAATGCATTTCTCCAAAAAGGGGATTCCTTTAGAAGTTCCACTGTTACAGAACAACCATGGCCCTGGTAAGTCCATCTTTATCCCTTTAAGTTACATCTTCATTTCTTTCTTTCCTGTGTGTTCTTGTCTTATGTCATGTCTGCTTTTATACAAAAGAGAGAGAGAGAGCGCGGATGTTATTGTCTGTATCAGAAATTGCAATTGTGTAATGTGCTTCCATTTTCTTTTCTGGTTTGGTTACAAAAGTTAACATAAACCCTTTGGTGTATGGATCAGAAACATTGATCATGAAACTTGTAATTACTTCATCTGATCAAAGTGTTTTGTTTGAGTGATACATTCAAATGAATATGTGCTATATTTCCATCAAGTCATGTGTTCTTGTATGGACAAAAGGCAACACAAGTCTTCCTTGACTTCACACCAAGAATATTTCTCACAAGAATGGTGATTCCATAGACAAGTTCTAGGCGTTACAAGTTTAGGGAATATGAACATAAAAGCTTTATATATAACAAGAGCGACTATCATCTATATTCATAGACATACCTTTTAAATCTGTAGAGCATTTAGATGTTAGTAGTTATATTACAGGCTTGGGGTTGTGGTTTGTTTGTAAAGTCCATGTCTTTTACTTGGAAATTGCACTTGTTCCATGATCATAAATCTAGCTACCAGCAAGTTCTCGAAAAGTAGGTCAAATATAAAACTGGTTCGAATTTAATAACTTGATAGGTTGAGTCATTAGGTCAATATCATTTGATTAGTCTATATATATTACGTTCATGTTATTTTGTTTCATAATTAATTTTTAACTAAAAATATAGTTTTGCTAAAATTTTAAAAATTAAAAAGATTTTTAAGAATTTCAATTTTTTAAATTATTTTGTGCCTTTTACCTTAATTATATATGCACAATTCCAATGACAAGTCAAACTAGCATTATTTGATCAATAGTTTCCTTGGAAAGTTCAAAAATTTGGTAACACATATAGTAAGTAATAGTGAGATTTTTTTTAAGCGTATGGTCCAAAGTGATATAATATTATTATGTGTGTACAAAACAAAAAAATGTTCAATTGTTCAAATGATTTATATATAATTACTTTCTTATATTATATATTATATATAAATCGTTCGATTAAATTATATATTCATTTATCTGTAACCAAAAAAATGTTCAATCTATAAAATAATAGTTATATAATTAGTTTGTATGTAATTAATATTAGTTTAAGATTAACACTATTCAAATTATATAATTGTATTGAGTGTTGATTTTGTTGTTGTTATAGGAAAAGTGTACACGTGATTTGGCGATGTTAATTGAAAATATATTATATGGTACCCTCTATTTATTTATTAAAATTCAAAGGTTGAACATTTGTCATATTAGCTATAGAATATTTTAGGAAAATAAAATGGATATATAGTCAACAAAATCGTGACTTGAATAAACTAATATAGTACCCATGACGGCGGGGGGAAAACATAAGAAGGAAAAGTCAACCATCTACCAATCAGACGGATGTGATGGAAGAGTGGTAGTTGGAGTTGACGGTCAGATATCGGTCCATTCTGATTAGGAGAGGAGGTCAAACATCTAACTTCCTGGCTAGTAATCTTTGGACCAACCGAAAGTCAAACGGGCCACCTAGGAAGTATTCTTGGGCTTTTCATGAACAAGAACCTATAAAGCCTTGTTTGGTGGACCATACGTTAAGTCAATACATTGGGCTGGTTAAGCCAGAGTGCTATAAATTACCTCTTAACATTTAAATTATTGAATCAAATAATATAATATTTAATTAAACACACAATATAAAGGAAAATATAAAAATAAACTTAAATATTATAAAAATATATAATTCTTTATTATTTTCTAATTATTTAAATATATAATATTTTCAATCATTTTTGTATACGTTTAACTACTTTTTATGAAAACTAATCAATCATTTATATTAAAATGGTAGTAAACTTGAATATAAAAATAAATTCACTTAGGAATTAAAAAAAAATCAAATCTAAGTGGATTTGAATAGACAAATCCAAATTTAAACTTACTTAGATATTAAAAAAAACCTCAAGATTATTTGTTAAATTGTGTTAAACCTTTTTGAGTTTGAATATAACTTTACAAATTCATATAATCGTTAAAAATAAAGAATAAATTTGTTGACATGTATAAGAATTCAAAACTTAATTAAAATTCTAAAATCTTTTAAATTTAACTCATTTTCAATCAAGTTAAATTCGATTTATTACTTTCGAGTGATTCGGATCAAACTCGAGTATTATTATTCTACTTCGTTTGATGTTAATAGAAACAAAGATGGTTAATGTTATAAATTGAAACATTTATTGGAAGCAATAATTAATATTCATTGTCTTCTTCCATGTTACTGTGTTTCAGGCCGCTTTTGCTAGGTTTTGAGCCACCTTTGGAGGCTATCTATGAATATGCATTGATCGACTGGTGTTGTTGTTCTCCGTTCTTTGGTTCTAACATGTAAGTCCTGAAACCCCTCCATTTGCTTAGAACTACATTTCTATGTTCCAGTTGAATTTGCAACGTATGTACAGAACCTCAACTACGTGCCTGATGTTTGAGTTGAATTAAATTTAATGGCTCGATCTCTTACAGTTATTACAGTTAATGAATGGTGTCAAGATATATAGCCGGTTTTTACTTTTTATTGTACATTTTCTTTTCCAAGATTCTTGGATCAAAACACTTGCATATATCAGCATTCGGATATAAATCTTATTGCTCTTCTGAAGAATGGAAGTTTGAACAAGTGGAATTAGTGACTGGGAAAGCTGAAGTTTCAAAGTAATGATACATCATGGCTCCAACCCTAGCTTAAGATATTTTAAGGGTAACCTACCATTTGGTTTAAGGTAAATGAAAGTAGCCAATCCTTCTAGTGAAATCAAGTGGATAAATTATTCAAGCTTCCATCATATATATAGTCAATCAATAATGGACTAAGTACATACATACCATGCATATAGTAATACCTATTCTCCCTATAATTATCATCTACCATAAGGTTATTATTTAATTATAGTAGTCATTACAATTAATATTATTTAAATTTCTTTTACATAACATTAAACAAATTACTGTGTGAAAAGGTAATTTAGGCAATATTAGTAATTATAAGAATCTCTAATTTCTTTCTTAATACTTATTCATTATATAGTTTATAGCTATCCTTGAAAGTTAAAACTATTATCATGAAATGATCAAACAAATTAGCATCTCAAGGTACAAAAGATCGATATAACAAATGTTCATAAAAAAAAATTAGGATTGTTAAAGCTTCCATCATGGTAATTAGATATAATCAATCAATGATGGAGTTTAAGTACATATCATGCATTCAGACAATATATAATCATTATGACAATAGAATTAGTTTCTAATTTTTTCCTTAATAGATATTCATTATATAGTGTATACACAGGCTTGAAAGTTTGAAAGTTTTTTCAAGAAATGATCGAGCAAATTGGCATATTGAGAAACAAAAGATTGATATATCTGGTGTTTAGAAAAGTTTGAGCATCCAAGGGGTGTATATATATATATATATATGTAATTGAACTCTATTTTTCAATTTCTCTAGCTCTTAAGTGTAAAGTGTCAAATTACATAGGGTGTTGGAAAGGAAAAGAAAAGTGGAACTAAACAAGAAGTAGCATACATGAAATCGTTTGTAAGACTCATTCAAATAGGTTGGAGTTTTTCAATATTTTTGATCAAGAAACTTGTAGAATGCATTACAAGCATGAGAAGAAAAAATAGATTACATAATAGATAAACATCATTAAGCATATATAACTTAGAAACACTACACACACATATAGTTCTCATTATATACACTTTGCTCAGTCTTTGATTTTGCTTACAAACAGGAATGATAAGAAAACTTTTGGAAATAATAGGATTACGAATTTTGAATTAAGAATAGATATATAGCTTCTTCATGTTATTGGGTTTGAGGGTGCTTTTGCTAGGTTTTAAGCCACCTTGAAGGCTATCTAATGAATATGCATTAAACAAGAGTTGTCTTTGTCAACTAGTGTTGTTTTCTTGGCTCTTTTGCTCTAACATGTAATTCCAGAAACTCCTCCATTTGCTTAGAACTAAATATCTATTCCAGTTGATTTTGCTATTTATGTACAGAACCTCAACTGCGTGCATGATCTTTGAGTTCTGAAGTAAATTTAATGGCTCGAGCTCTTACAGTTATTACAGTTAGTGAGTGGTTTCAAGATAGCGGCCGTTTTTATCATATTCTTTCAAGATAGCGGCCTTTTTTATCATATTCCTAGATCAAAACACTTGCATATATCAGCTTTCAGATACAAATCTTATTCTTCTTCTGAAGTATGGAAGTCTGAATGAGAGTCAAAAAAACATAGAGCTGATTAATGATATGGAAACATTAATGAATATGAGAATTTTTCTAACTTTTGCCTTAATACTTATTTATTATATAGTGTCTAGACAAGCTGAAAAGTTCGAAACTTTTATCATGAAATGATCAAGAAAATTAGCATATGGAGGAACAAAAGATGGATATAGCTAATGTTAATTAGAAAAAATTCCTTCTACTACATGAACCCAAGTAGATAAATTGTTAAATCTTCCATCACAGTAACTAGATATAGTCAATCGATGATAGTTAAGTGCATATCATGCATATCATGATACATCATTTTCTTATAATTAATATCCAAATTAGGTAATCATAATGATAATAGAATTATTTTATACTTTTTTTCTTAATACCTATTCGTTATATAGTGTCTACACAAGCTTGAAAGTTTGAAGCTTTTTATCATAAGATGTTCAAGCACATTATACATATGATTACAAAATAGAACTTCATTTCTACTCTATTTCTCATTTTCTCTAGCTCTTAAGTGTAAAGTATCCAGTTACACAAGATATTGGAAAAGAGAAGAGAGACAAAACATGAAGTATACAAACAGCTTGGACTTTTTCAATTCTTTTTTATCAGGAAACTTGTAGACTGCATTACAAGCATGAGAAGAAAAAATAGATTACATGATAATTAAAACACCATTAACCATATATAAATTAGAAACACTACACACACACAAAGTTCTCATTATACATTGCTTGTCTGTGACTTTGCTTACAATCGGGAATGATAAGAAAACTTTTGGAAATAATAGGATGATGAAGTTTGAATAGATAGAGCAGCTGCCATGCAAACCCTAGCAATATTTTATGAACTGAAGAACTTCAAGTTCATGCTAGATCATGATCTGCACCCTTGGGATCATTCTGGTTTAATGCAGAAGGCATGATTGCAGATTCCCAGCCATTGGCAAGGCCAAACGTTGAAGCTGTTACTGAGACCAAAGGATCAGAACCAGCCGGTGCCATCCCATTATTACTAGCTGCTTGCTGCATCTGATGTTGTTGGCCTGCGAAATCTTCTTCGTTGATGAGTGAATTGATAAATGAAGAGAATATATCGTCAGTGCAGTAGTTGATTTCCTCATCTTCTTCATTAGTAAGGCCTTGAACAATATTGTTTCTAGCAGAAGCATCAGAATTTAGCAAACTTGTGTAGCCATATCTTGCAGTAGGATTGTTCCCAACAGCT